>CM066045.1:183249716-183497642 GCA_033557465.1 Ichthyophis bannanicus | reverse complement strand
TACCTGTAATACTAGGAAGCTCATTCTATTTAATAAATAAAATAGCTGTATTTTCTATTTAGTTTTAAAACCATCCATTTGGGGAGGGCCTGTATAGGGTTCGTATTTATTTTTATTGGATTAGTCCCAAAGTGGTTTTATACAAATTAACAAACTCGTAACTTCATATAGAAATACAACTGCAGTGCTACAAAGAAAGAACAGTAATAACAATAAACCATTAATTTATCAACATGGGAATGAGGAATAATGAAACTGAGGAATTAGCAAGAGGCCCATGTGATTCAAAGGTATCAATTTGTCTTAAGGCTTTATACTGCCATGTGTAGTAGTGTGGCATAACCCAGCTTATTCTCTACTGAAATTGGGTAGAATTTGAAGATACTGAAAACTTGGTTTATTTGATTTGGTGACCCGCTTGCTCTAACCCTAAATAATTAACAGTAGTCGGAAGTTCCATGTGATGCTGGAATCCTAAATATAATATTTTTCAGCTCTCAATTGTGCAGATCCAGTTGTCCAAAATGGAAGAAAAATATCTGGATTCGGACACTCCTATAAATATGGACAAAGTGTTGAATTTGAATGTGATCGTGGCTTTAACCTTAGTTGGCAGTGGTTCGATTACATGTGGAGAAGACAGTGAATGGCATCCTCCAGTTCCAACTTGTCAAATTCGTAAGTATAGATGGGCTCTAGAGCTTTCAGCCTGTTCATTACCCTGCAAGCTTTCACATTTTTTTAAAACATCATGGCACTCAAACCATATTTATAGTATTCACCTTTCCCTACTTCCCACCAGTTGAAAGAGAGCAGCGCTTTTTGCCTGGTCTGCTTAATTTTGCTGGCTTCAATTTGACACATTCATGTATCGGGTTCCACCTTACTAAGTGATGGAACTAACATTCATTGCAGTATCCCCTAAATAATTTTCCTCTTCCTTTCAGTTGAATGAAGAGCACAAAGGTAAGGTTACCAAATTTCTGGTGAGTGAATCTTGTTCCTTGTAACATAATAGATGACGGCAGGTAGACTGGAATGGCCCATCGAGTCTGGTTAGGGTTTTAACTTGCCACTCGTTGCCCTTATTGAGTAATATGTCAGCATTTCATTTTCATGGGAAAGTAATCCATTCTCAAAGTATACCTAAAGACATATGTGTTGCTTTTCATTTAGTAAAACATTTAACCATAATGGGCCTGAATTTCAGTTGGGCAGTGCTACGCGCCGCATTGGTGCATAGCCCGCCCATCTCCTGCCTAATCGGATTTTCCATGCTGGGGTCATATGCAGCCCCGGCATTGAAAATCTGTGTGTCACCACACAGCCAGGTAGCCGTAGGAGCTACCCGTTGTCAGTACCGATTTTCGATGCTACACGGTTAGCTCAAGTGCCTTACGGATAGGCGAGCTTTTCCCAGTCCTATCTTTACGGCACAGAGCGCTAACTGTGTAGCATCGAAAATCGGTTAGTGCCATGGCCCAACTCCTCTCCACCCAAGAATGGCCTCAACCTGCCCCGATGCTATGCGGCTAGCATCTGGATGCGTAGGGACATATCTGTGATTTTTGAAGGGCACTACCTGTGTAGGTGCCCTTTGAAAATCCCGAATAAGGCCTTTACATGGGTAACTAGGGAAGTTTATTTATTTATTTATTTATTTACATTCTCTTATATACCATGCTATTCTGCATCAATGTGGTTTACATTGAACAAACTGAAATTACATGAACAGGGCATTATAACTTGGAGATAACTATTTTACAGGGAACAAGTTACCTGTGTGAAGACCTTCAAAAATCGGGCACAATGTATTTTGGGCCCATAAAGTAGAGAAATGCAGGGAAGTAGCAGTGGCCAGAAGAGGTAAGGGGTGGAAGAAGTAAGAGGTGCAGGGAGCGAATGAAATGACGGATAGTGAGGGACCCTCAGCACAAGACCTAGTCAGATGTGACATCACAGGCTGGTCCCAGCTGACAGATTCAGGCAATCCACATCACTATGGAAAAGAATTAATTCTTTTCCTGAAGAAGTCATCAGTGAGGCTGCTGGGGAGATCATTCTACAGGTCGGGTGTGGAAGCGGAGAAGGCTCTATTGTGAGTGTTCTGGTTTCTGCTGATAGGTCGAGCGGGTTAGCATTATGCTTCCGCCTTGTTCAGTTGGGGGTTGATGTGCTGATGAGGGATTCTAGGTACGTCAAGGATTGACCGTGTAATGCTTTGATGATCATGGAGGACTTGTATTTGACTCTGCTGTGTACAGGTAGCCAGTGTAGGTTTTTCAAAATGAGTGTGATGTGATCACTCTTTCTTGCATTTGCAAGGGTGCGTGTTGCAAGGTTGCCCAAACCGGCTCCAGTGATCACCTCTCACTTAGACTACAGGACTCTGAGCGTACTACCTTTCGCCACAAGTCTATGACCCTATAACTGTTCTTCTCAGGTCACACGGAGGGTAATGTGCAGACATTCTGTACTGCTTTTACCAACCCACCTACAAGCCCCTTCAAAATCCTGTGGCAGGATTATTTCAACCCAGATGCTTCTCATATCAGCACTTCCTCTTTCATCTCACCCTATGCTCCTCCCCCTGAATGCCATCAGCAAATCCCAGTTCTGCACTTTCCATTATACTTCCACACAGATATCTGCCTGAATTGTACAGCATGCTCCCTCACGCTCTGTCTAAAGCTCTGCCTCCTTCCTAGTATATCAATTTCTAACCTGGTTTCCACTGATCATAATCTCATTCGGACAATTTCTGTAGATTTCTTTTTTTTTTTTGTATTAAAGTTTTTTATTAATGCACAGTCAATGAAACATAACAGTACAGGACTGGAAAAACAATATCCAACAAACCCAGGCTACATCAAATAAGTGCCCCCACAGAACATTATGTGAACAACCTCTAATCAAATCACCACCCACACCTCCTCTAGTAACCCGTAGCCCATAAAACAGCATAAGTGCATAAGCATAAAGAGTAGCATATTACAAGAAACCCAACTGAAAGACATCCCAATAACAGTACCGCAGAAATAAAACCTCCCCTCCCTCCCCTCCCTTCTCCCCCATCTTAACTCCCCTCCCCCACACCCTCAGGACCCCTCACTCCCCTCCCCCCTTCCCCTCCATAGAACCGTGCTCCCCCCACCGTACTGAACACCAGCAGCAACCCCCCTACCAATCCCATAGCAAAATCCTAAATCCCACTTGCCACATATCCTTACCCCAACTCCCCCTAGACTAGAGCATGATCCCCCCCCCCCCCTCAAGCACTCTCACTACTTCAGCACCTCCCGCCTCCATTGAATGAAGGTATGCCATTTATGGTGATATCCATTCAATTTGTTGGTGAAACATGCCTGTAATTCTGCCATTTGACAAACAAATACAACTCGCTTTAGCACTTGGTCCAGTTCCGGGCCGCCAGGGTCTTTCCATTTATAGGCTATTTCCATCCTTACTGCGATGGAAATCATCTTCAATAGATACCCAACTCATGCCCTGACTCCACCCATTCCCCCAGCAGTACCTGCTCCAGCCTTAACTTCCCCTTCCAGCACTCTTTCCTCTTTCCACAACTTCAAACTGTTCTGCACAAAATGTGCTAATTGACAGTAACCAAACCAATCCTCCTTCCCCAGGGCGTATTGCTCCTGCAGGCGTTCAAAAGTAGACAGCTGGCCACTCTCCGAGAACAACTGCCCCATCCACACCAAGCCCTTATCCTCCCATTTTTTATAGACCTCGGCTCTCCCCCCCTCATGGAAGCCACTACACCGTCTAATTTTCTGAAGTTGCATAGCTACCCTAACCCCCACCAGATGCGCTTTCTCCCGTTTCCACACCTTTAGGGTAAACTCCGTAAAGGGACTCATCTCCAGCTCATCCCCTGCCTTATCCCCCCTCCCCTGGCCGGTAAACCACATGCGGTCTGCCAGCGCACTTTGCCCACTCAAGGCCTCCTCTGCTCGCACCCACCCTTGGGCCTCCTGCCCTATCCTCCAATAGACTAGCGCCCGCAACTGTGCCGCTGTATAATATCGCAGCAAATCCGGGACACCCAGTCCACCCTCTCTTCTATGCTTAAACATCACCCTTCTATTTAGCCTGGGCGGACGTCTCCTCCAGATGTAAGAGAAAATTCTTTGCTGCAACAGCTTCAGTTGTGCCACTGACAATTCAGTGGGCAATGCCAAGAACAGATAAAGTATCCTAGGCAGCAGATTCATTTTAACAATGGCAATTCGCCCCACCCAGGAAAAGGTGGCCTTATCCCACCTCACAAGATCATTCAGAATTTCGGCAACTAGAGGATCATAATTTAATCTTCTCAATTGTCGCCAGTCACAGCAAATCCAGACCCCCAAATATTTTAACTTCTGCTTAGCCCACCGAAAGGGGTAATCCTGCCTCAACTGAGCCTCCCTATGGGGACCCAGCCTAATCTTCAAGATCTCAGTTTTACCCATATTCATTTTATATCCCAAAACCAGCCTATATCCCCGTATTTCCGCCAATAACATTGGTAACGACTCTGCTGGCCTACTCACAGTGTAAATAATGTCATCGGCAAAAAGAGAAATTTTAGATTCTCCACTACCCACTTGGATACCCCTAATGAAATCATGCTCTCTAATCCATTGTGCTAAAGGCTCAATGACTAGCGCAAACAACAGAGGGGACAAAGGACAGCCCTGTCGAGTGCCCCGCTCCAGGTCAAACTCTGCTGAATAAGTACCATTCACTCGAATCCTAGCTCTCGGCTAGTCGTATAATGCACCTATCCAGTTTTAAAACCCTGTCCCAATCCCCATTCTTCGTAACACAGCGAACATAAAGGGCCATTCAACTCTATCAAACGCCTTCTCGGCATCCACCGCCACCACCAAAGAATCCAGTCCCACCTTCTGAGCCACCCAAAGAACATTTAATAGCTTCCGGATATTGTCACTGGCTTGCCTGCCGGGGATAAAGCCTGTTTGGTCATTATTTATCAACTTAGGTAAAAAGTTCTGCAAACGGGTAGCCAAAACCTTTGCCAAAATCTTCGCGTCCAAATTAATTAGAGAAATAGGTCGGTATGACTCACTCACCCCCATATCCTTCCCCGGTTTAGGCACCAAGGCTATACCCGCCACTGCCATTGACCGCGGCAGTGCCTCCCCCTGTTGAACACCATTAAAGACCCTGGTAAGTTCGCCACAGATTTTGGAACTGAAAGTCTTATAAAACCGGGCCGAAAGACCATCCAAACCCGGGACTTTGCCTTCCTTAAGGCCATTGATTGCCACCCGCACCGTCCCTTCCTCAATTGCCCTATCCATCCATTGCTGTTCCATCTCCTCCAATTTCGGGAGATTAAGTTTTCCAAAATATTGTCTGATCTCCACCTCTGATCCTCTCAGCTCCGCCTTATACAGGGCCCTATAATACCTACTGAAAATCGCCTGGATATTGACGGTCCCATGTTCCCATTCGCCCCTTTCATTTTTCAGCTTATATATCTGCTGCTGCACATGCCTTCTTTTAAGTTGCCGAGCTAAATACCGACCTGGTTTATTACCCCCAACATAATATGCATGCTGCAGCCTTTTCATTTGGAAGGCTAGTTCCCCCAATCTTAACGCCTCCAAATCCTCCCGCACCCTAGTCATTTGTTGTAACACCGCCCTACTCCCAGTCCTCTGGTGCTCTCTGTGATGAGGAGCCTATGTTATATGAGGAAATGACTAGCTCAGAGCCTAGGTTAATAGGAAAAGAGGAAGAGCTTACCTCACAAACACATAGGCAGCAAACATATTCAGCTTTCAAAGAGCCCAAGTATAGTTGAGAAAACTTTCCATTCACCAAGGGTGACGCAGCAGAAAGCCAAAAGGCTAATCAAGCTCACCTGAGTGGAAAGGCACATACAACGTGCAGAGAGCAGGAGCATAAAAACTACAGGGAAAGCTCAGTAAAGGGGTGGAGGCAGCTGGAGCAGAGGCAGCTGCAGAGACGAGGGCTGGAGCTGGAGCTGAGGCAGCTGCAGAGGCAGGAACAGAGGCTGCAGGAGCTAGAGCTGAGACGGAGACTGGAGCAAGGGCAGCTGCAGAGGCGGAGGCAGGAGCAGAGGCTGAGGCTGGAAAGCAAGGAGAAGCCAAAGGGTGGAGCAGGCTGTAGCTGCAGAGGAGTCTCCCAAGCCAGAGGGGGCCTCGGTCACTGGAGAGTGAGTAACCAAGAGGAAGGAAGTCCTCTCAACCAGCAGATCTTGCTAGAACTAGGAAGTAAAGGACGTGTCCCGGTAGCAAGAGGCAGCCGACACAGACTCTCTTCAGAAAGTGTTGTTAGCTTGGACCCGGCTACAGAGACGTGGAAGTCTTGGAGAGGAGCCAGCCAAAGCCCAGAGAGAGAAGCTCATTACCCAGGGACAAAAGCTAAGTACCCTGTTGTAGCTAGAGGGAAAAAGACAGGCATTGCCAGCAGAGTAAAACCCAGTAGTTGGTAGGAAAATCCATATTTGAGAAGGAACCTGAGAGATACAGTTCCTAGCACAGAACTCTTGAACCCTGTTAATATAGAGCACTTACCAAATAGAATAACCAGTGTCATTCAAGGGAACAGCTGTGAGGATTTCAGTTGTAAAGATTGTTATGTGCCTCCAAATACAGACTATGAGCTGATGCAATGGGAAAACCAGGAGTGTGATATAGAACCGGATTCCATGGATTGCACGCTTTGTCTGTCAGATGAAATTACATCCCTATGTTAGCCAAGCAAGCAAGAGTATTGTGATACATTGTGCTGGCGAATAATTCATTTTCTATACTGTGAAGAAACGGTTTTTCTTTTGTGTTCCATTTGTGCTGTTCATAAAGAATTCTATGTGGGACGGGGAATAAAACCCGAATTGTTTCTTTTGCCTTAATTACACGGCTACTGACTATTTCTTTAATAAGGCAACTCACACCTCGCGGCCCTAGGCGGGCACCTAACAGGGCCAGAATGGGGTGCTGGTGACATCTCTAAGTAATTGTTGTAACTGAGCTCTCAACCCTTCCTCCACCACTCCCGCCTGCCTCTTCTTCTTTGCCGCCATTGCTATCAAATGCCCCCGGACTAATGCTTTCATACCATCCCACACTATCTCCCGAGATACTTCCGCTCCCCCATTTAATTGAAAATACTCTGTAATGCATTCCATCAGACTGACCAAACCCTCCGGATCTGCCAACAGCGATTCATTCAATCTCCAAAACCGGAGTCTGGTACGCTCTTTATAAAATGCAAGAGCAAGTATTACCAGAGCATGATCCGTCCATGACACAGCACCAATATCCACAGCGCCCACCCTATCTAACCAATTAGAGTCTATCTACAACATATCAATTCTACTATACGTTCGGTGAGGATGTGAAAAAAAGGTGTACGCTCTTTCTCCAACATGACTATACCGCCAAACATCTACCAATCCCAATGCGGACATCAATTTAGCCAACTTCCGTCTTCCAAGTTTATCCCAACTCCTTCCTCCCCCCGAGGAGTCCAGGCGCGGATCCACAACTACATTAAAATCCCCACCTACGACCAGGCTCCCCCGTTTGTGCTCCTCTATAATTGGAAGAATACGGTCGAAAAAAGGGCCTTGAGCTATGTTAGGCGCATACACACAGCAAATGGTAGCCTCTCTCCCTTCCAAGAGGCCTCACCAAAGAACATACCGGCCTTCCCGATCTCTAAGAACTTCCTTAGTGTCCACCAGGAGGTCCTTGGAAAACAGTATCCCCACACCCCCTTTTTTATAAGAACTGCAATTGGCAGCAAAAAAGCCTCTATCGTATTTACCCTGTTAAATTCCCCCCCCCCCCCCCCGAGAGCTCTTTAAATGGGTCTCCTGCAGCAAGAGTACATCCGCCTGGACTCGGGCACCTTCTCTTACCACTGCCCGTCTCTTTTGCCAGGAGTTGAGACCATGCACATTAAGCGTGAGGATCTTTAATTCACGTTCCATTCTCAGGTATCACTTTTACCATCAGTGTGCACCGTTCCATAGTGAGCCCCCCCTCCCCTACCCCCCACACCTCTACACTTAACCGATTATGATTGCCCCCCCTCCCTGTTCCCCAACCCCTTTCCCCCCTCCCCTTCAACATCCACCCCTATAGCCCTCTACCGTGCTCGCTCCTCCCACATCCACCCCAATCTGGACCCCCCAGAACCCAGTGTCGCCGCACCCCCACTCACCTACCTTCCCCCTCTCCACTAGCCAACTTTACCAGAACTCCCAACCCCACAGCCTGAAACAGCATACACACTCCCATAGACATTGTCTTCCCCATACACATTGTCATCCCCACCTCCCCACTCTTAACATATCCACATCACCCCTCCCCACAACATATTTAAACATACAAATTCATCCCTCAACTTCGGAAGGGCGTATTCATTCCCCCATGGGCAGACTTCCTCTCCCATCTGTCTGCCCGATGCCACCGCCTGTCAGGAACTCACTGCTGAGTGCCGCCCGTCTGCACCATCTCTGGAATCTGCTGGATGCCTGCCTCCTTCATAGCTTCCTTCAATGCCAGCAAGGTCTCCGCACGCCGAGTCGTCCCATTAACGGTGAAGGCAAGCCCCAGCGGGAATAGTCACTTATATCGTATATTGTCCTCTCGTAGCCGAGTAGTAAACTCCCACCAGGACTTCCGGCGCTGCAGCGTAGCTGCGGCCAGATCAGCATATATAGCAACGTCAGTTCCTTGCCATTTAAACTTTCCCATGGAACGCATCTTGTTGGCTATTTTGTCCTTAATCTGGTAATCATGGAAGCAAATGATAATGTCTCTAGGCTGCTCCCGTCGCGCTGCTCCAAGCGATCTATGTGCTCGATCCAGCACCACCTCCACCACTTCTTCCCCTGCCTCTTGCAGGACCACCTCATAGATAGCTTTCGCTGTTTTCATACAGTCTTGGTACGCGTCTACCTCAGGGACACCCTTTATGCGCAGATTCTGTCGCCTGGCTCTGTTCTCCAAGTCTTCCAGCTTCAATGCCATACTCTCCTTGTCATCTTCCAAACTCTTCATCCCTTTTTCTAACAATTCAGTGCGCGCCTCCAATGTCTCAAGACATCCTTCAACTTCCGCCACCCGGCATCCTACTTCGGTTATATCAGCTCTCAGCTGTGAGAACATCCCCTCTACTTCTCCTTTGAACCCAGCAATGTCCGTTTTAATTTCATTGAACCATGATTTAAGTTCTTCCTTTGTAATAGCCACAATAGCACTCGCTGCGAGGGGGTCCTTCTTGCCAGAATCAGACACTACCACACTCCCAGTCGGGCCCTCTGTCATCTGCTTATCCCTCTCCTGAGGCTCTGTTCGCACACGGCCATAAGCAAATTCCTTTAGATCAGCTGTTTTCTTTCTGGTGGACGCCATAGCTTACGCACAGCTGCCTCCCACCACCACAGATAGTGTCCTGGGCCGTTTTCAGCTTCTATTGCAAAGCTGGGCAACCACGACCCTATTCAACCACCAGATGGAGCTATTCATTCGTTGCTGCAGAGCCATGTGCTCAGTTGAAGAAGAAAAGATAGCAGAATTATAAATTGGAACACACAGTTAAGAACTCAGGGCAGCACACTTATTCCGCTGCAGTTCATGCCCAATTCCTTCCTCCTGGTATTGTCCAAAGCAACAGCCCCCACAGCTTAATGTACAGGGACAGGGGCGGCCCAAGGGGGGTACGGGGCCATGTGCGGAGACTCGGTGCGTGGCCTCATTTGCATAAGGGGCCTCATTTGCATAAATATTTGCATAATGTTACCATATACTAACTTTTAGTAAACATGCCTCTTAATGAGTGTATGGATAAAGAAAGACTAAAAGATTTCTACATTACTATAATCCAGTGCCAACCGCCAGACACATTAGGAACTACTACAAACACTGCCCATTTAGAACCCATAGCAAACCCGCCGTACCCTAACAGCACTAGCAGGACTCACAAAGCACCATACCCTACCTATCAAAAGGAAACATGCAAATATTAAACCAATACATTTCAGAGAAGAACAATACATGACCTACTGGGGAAAGAGAACATGTGGCAATGTCAAATAGGAATTATATAAACAGAACACCTCAGCTCAGTTACACATGCAGAACATAGGCCATCACCAAACAAGTAATCACAATTTAGAAACAGGAAGACAATAATTTAACTGGGAATCCCAAAAGCCAAACTTGGAATGTACAACACTGTAGAAATAAAACTATACATGAATTTGCTCTTGTACTAAACAAAGCGCAGACGTTAATGATGCACATTTACCAGAGCTGACATATTCCAATTAATAAATTCAAAATAAAGAGATATTATTCTACCTTTTGTGCATTTTTTTTCAGCTGCAATTGCTCCGACCACTTTCTTCTGGTTTCTTCGTGACTTCTGCTAACTCTCCATCGTCTGCTGTCCTTTTGTCCTTTCTTCTCTCTTCTAGTTTTTTTTCCATTCTCTCTCTACATCTGCTTTAACATACTAATCTTTCTCCTTTTGCTCTTTCCTCATTCCTATTTCATCCACTCAAATTTTACCCCTCCATCCTCAATCCCCACTTACTCTCCCAATACCCGGCCAATTGTCGATTTTTTATCCCTCCCACACAAAATATTTTTCCCCTCTCCATTTTACTCTCCCAGCCCCATCCCATTCTAATCCTCCCCCAACATCAGCTCCCTTCTAGTTCCAGCCTCACCCAGCATCCATTCCCTTCTAGTCCCTGCATCAGCCCATTTCCAGTCCTAGCAACCCCCAACCCAATACCAGTCCTAGCCCCCCAATCAACCCACTTCCAGTCCTAACCCCCATCACCCCATTTTCAGTTTAAGCCCCCCCCCTATAACCCATTACCAGTCCTAACCCCCCATCAGCCCACTTCCAGTCCTAACCTCATCAAACCATTTCCAGTCAGCCCCCCATAGCCCATTTCCAGTCCTACCCCCCCCCCATCAGCCCACAGCTCATTACCAGTCCTAACCCCATCAGCCCACCTCAAGTCCTAACCCCTCCCCATCAGCCCATTTCCTGTCCTAGCACCCCATAGCCCATTATCAGTCCTAACCCTCCCATAGCCCATTACCATTATGCAGCCCTGGAAGTGGAGGAGGTGCAAACATCCCTGGAAAGGGAAGAACCAGAGTTCAAGTACCCCAAAGTTGCAGAATCAGTGACCAGAAGGAAACGAAGGGTAGTGGTGGTTGGAGACTCTCTTCTGAGGGGTACTGAGGCGTCCATCTGCCGACCAGACTTGATGTTCAGAGAGGTATGCTGTCTGCCTGGTGCCAAAATCCAAGATGTTACGGAGAGTTTGCCGAGACTCATCAAGCCCACTGACTATTACCCAATGTTGCTAATCCATGTTGGAACAAATGATACTGCCAGGTATACCTCGGAACGTATCAAAAGTGACTTCATGACTCTGGGACAGAAGGTGAAGCAGTTAGGTGCATAGGTGGTGTTCTCTTCAATCCTCCCTGTTGAGGGTAAAGGCCAAGGCAGAGAGGCTCACATCCTGGAGATGAATGTATGGCTGCGTGGATGGTGTCATCGAGAGCGTTTTGGTTTCCTAGACCATGGGATGCTGTTCCAAGGGTTGCAGAGCAGAGATGGGCGGGGTTGCAGACCTCATGGCTGGGTCTGTTTACGTTGCTCCTGACAACTATTGATCATGTTGTTTGCCTGCCTGTCAGATTCTGACCTAGTTCTCACAGAATCCTGTGTTTTTAAGGCCCAGGATGGATCTTCCCCATTACACTATCTACATGCTGAGTAATTGTGTTCTCTATGATAGGTTTCTACCATTTTTTCCCGGTACTGACGTCAGGCTCACCGGTCTGTAGTTTCCCGGATCACCCCTGGAAACCTTTTTAAAAATTGGTGTTACATAGGAGATCCTCCAATCTTCAGGTATTAGAGATGATTTTAATGGTAGTTCACAGATTACTAATAGCAGGTCTGCAATCTCATATTTCAGTTCTTTCAACACCCTTGGATGTATAGCATCCGGCCCAGGTGATTTGCTACTCTTCAGTTTATCTAATAGTTGTAAGACATCTTCCCGATGTATCGATATTTCCTTCAATTCTTCCGCACCTTTAAATACCACTTTAGTCATGGGTAACATCCCTACATCTTCCTCAGTAAAGACCAAAGCAAAGAATTCATTCAGTCTCTCCGCTATAGCCTTGTCGCCTCTTAGTGCTCCTTTAACCCCTTTATCATCTAATGGACCAACTGACTCTCTCACAGGTTTTTTGCTACGAATGTACTTGAAAAGGTCTTTATTTCGTGTTTTTGCTTCCGCAGCAAGCTTCTTCTCAAATTCTCCCTTTGCCTGCCTTATCAATGCCTTGCATTTGACTTGCCAGTGCTTGTGCTGTTTCCAGGTTTCGTCATTTGGCTCTTTTTTTCCATTTCCTGAAAGATGCTTTTTTGGCAACAACAGCCTCTCTGACCTCACCTTTAAACCATGCTAGCAGTTTTTCGGACTTCCTTCCATTTTTCTTAAAGTGTGGAATACAGCTGGTCTGGGCTTCCAAGATAATAGTTTTCAACAAAACCCAAGCTTGATGTAAGTCTTTAACCTTTGCAACTGCTCCTTTTAGTCTTTTCTTAACTATTTTCCTCATTTTATCATAGTCTCCCTTTCAAAAGTTAAAAGGTAGTACTGTGGATTTCCTTACTATCCCTCCTCCACTAATTAAATCAAACGCGATCAGGCTATGATCACTATTGACAAGTGGCCCCAACACCCTTATTTCTTGCACAAGATCTGGTGTTCCACTAAGGACTAGGTCTAATATGGCTTCCCCTCTGGTCAGTTCATGAACCAGCTGCTCCAAGAAGCAGTCATTTATTTCATCTAGGAATTTTATCTCCCTAGCATGTCCTGCCGTGACACTGACCCTGTTGATACCAGGGTAATTGAAATCACCCATTATTATTACTGTGCAGTAACGTTTGTTAGCTTCCTTGATTTCTTTGAGCATTTCATCATCCATTTGTTCATTCTGGCCAGGCGGTCGATGGTACACCCCCATTGCCATCGCCTTCCCCTTTTTACATGGAATTTCAATCCATAGAGATTCTACAGCAAATTTTGTTTCCTGCAAAACTTTAATCCTTTCTGACTCAATGCCCTCTCTAACATAGAGCGCACCCCCTCCACCAATTTGATCAGCTCTATCATTACGATATAGTTTGTACCCAGGTATCACAGTGTCCCACTGGTTGTCCTCCTTCCACCATGTCTCTGATATTCCAATCATATCTAACCTCTGTGATAAGGAAGCTTATCATAGCTCAGGAAGGGGCTATACAAAAGGTGAAGTGTCTCTGAACAAGCAACCTGTCAGTGCTGGTAGAAATGAGAAAACAGAATTTTGCCATAAAAGACTACCAGTCCCAGAATGCACCAGGTTTCCAACAGCCATTAGAGGAGCTGAAGTGAGGAAACATGTGTTCAATCAGGAGGGCTATGAGGTAATCCCTAAGCACTCATCTCAAAGGGCAGGGCCTGATTCAGCACAGCTGCGCTGTGTTAGGGAGGATCACTCATCTAAGCAGAATAAGAGTAGAGTTTATTCTACAGATGAGCATCTTCATGATCACCTTGGATATTCAGAGAAGGACCATCAGTTTCATCTGAAGGATCATCAGAAGCAGAAGCCAAACCGGACGGACAGAGAGGGAAAGAGACCCTTTGGAAGAAGGAAGAGAAAAGCCTTTGAGAGGTCTAGAAGAGTCCAAAGCAGTACGTATACTGGGAGGTATTCCAAGGGCCAGCATACACCATTGGACTGGGGAAAGCCAGAGGAATGGTGCTGCAGAGCTAGGAATCACCAGAGGCTACCTGTGAGGGAGACGGCTGCACGTGGAAGGGACTCTAAGACCTGTGCCAGAAGGTATGTGAAGAGAGATCCAGTGTCCAGGGATCTGGATTGGAAGGCTGGACATAAGAACTGGACTACATACTGGCCAGGCTATATAGAGAGGAACTCTAGCAGCAATGGAAGCTCAGGTATGAACCCTGATCTATGCCCTAGCTATAACCTTGAAAGACAGCAGGGAAACCAGTATTCTCCTGAAAATGCTCCATTGAGAGATTCATCTGTGCCAATCCATGATATTGAACCCATGCTTGTTGAACAAGGGGGAATAATAGCAGATGAGGATCCTGTTTATATGGACTGCTCTCTATCTAAACTCCGTTGGTAACTTTCTGTTATAAAGTACAGCAACCATCACAAGAAAAATACAAATTTGTTCTTTAATCTACTCAGAAAAGCTCCTGAAGCAGGATTTGACCCACACAGTGGAAGGCAAGCCAGCTAAGGGGTTTCAGCTGGTAACTGCTAGCAATTAAGCTTTACCTAATTGCTTGTGAGCTAGGAGAGAATCACTTCTGTATCTATGTGGGAAGTAATCAGAGGTTAAGAACAGTTTGTTTCTTGCTTTATGGCTTTTCATTTGTTGTTTTCCTGATTTTGACTTTGTTTTTCCAAGTTAACACTGAAAGCAAGTTACCTTATTTATGTGCTACCAAGCATATCTGTGTTGGGAGAAATAACCCCATAAATAAATATCTTATTGGCTTTACCCAAGAGCACAACTAAATTATTGTCAGCAGCTGTGTCTGGTGTGAATGAACTACATTGCCCACAATACCTTGCAAATCATATAGAAATATGCACTTGCCAAGAGTGTGAAGATTCTCACCCAGGCAGCCGTCTGACACCTCTCATTTAGTGCTATATATTCTAACTCTCCCATCTTATTTTTTAGACTTCTAGCATTTGCATACAAGCATTTTAGAGACTGTATTTTATTCATATTAATCTGGCTATTGGTAGACATGGGTAATTACCCCTGTTATCTAAGTTACTTGCCCTGTTATCTGTAAACTCATACATGTTAACTGTACTGAGCGTTTCTGTTCCATGTAAACCGCGCTGATGCTGAATAGTGCGGTATATAAGAGAATGTAAATAAATAAATAAAATAAATAAATAATTTGGGATCTTTAAGCTGTGTCTGCTCCATACTCGAGGGCATTTGGGCTACTTTACTCTTTGTTAGAATCTCTCTGCTTTTGGTGGTATCCTTCAAGGATTCGTTCTTCCGAACCATGCACTCTTGGGCGACTGTCGGCTTTTCCCTATTATCTAGTTTAAAAGCTGCTCTATCTCCTTTTTAAAGGTTAATGCCAGCAGCCTGGTTCCATCCTGGTTAAGATGAAGCCCATCCCTTCGGAAGAGCCCCTCCTGTCCCCAGAATGTTCCCCAGTTCCTAACAAATCCAAAACCCTCATCTCTGCACCATTGTCTCATCCACGCATTGAGACTCCGGAGCTCTGCCTGCCTTTTGGGTCCTGCTCATGGAACAGGAAGCATTTCGGAGAACGCTACCCTGGAAGTTCGGGATTTCAACTTCCTACCTAAAAGCCTAAATTTAGCCTCCAGAACCTCCCTACCACATTTTCCTATGTCATTGGTACTGTCATAGAGCAGGAGCTAATAAAAGTGAGGATATAGGAAAAGAAGCTGTCTGTCCCAAAACAAATGAGGTGCAGAGAATGCAATTGTCTAGCAAAACAGCTAGAGGGAGCAGGCGTGTACTTACAGAGGCTGAGTGGACACACCTAGCTAATCAGCAGCACCTGAGAACTAGCCCGGGAAGCTCAAAGGCAGAAGACCTTTATAAGCAAGTGGCTGCAGACAGAAAGCGGAGCAGCACCAGAAAGCGGAGCAGCACCAGAAAGCAGTGCAGCACCAGAGAGCAGAGCACTGCTGAGAAACGGAACAGTGGAACCAGGACTAGTGGCACGGCTGCAGGAACTGGAAGTGAACCAGAAGGTCCCAGGGAGAAAGACAGACGGAGGAGAGTCAGTCCTGTGGAAGTCGGGGTAGCCAGAAACTCCAGAGGTAAAGAGCTAAGGAGCAGGAAGCCAGGCGTGGCCTACGCTTGCCAGAAAGCCCGGAGACCAGATTGAAAGGTACCAGAAGCTTTCAAGAGAAAGATTGCCAGAGAGATTGGGTCCTAAGGGAAATACCTGAGGAGGACACTTCCAGCTATGCCTATTACAGGAAACCAAGGTATGATGATTCTTTATTCATGAAGAAAGGCTCAGCTGCTAGAAGCCCTTATAAAACAAATGCCCAGTTTAAAGGAAGAGAAAGCAGGCCAGAGTTTCACCAGCCAAGATATAGAGGCTATAAAACAGGCCATGCTCATTTAAGAACCTTAGAACAACTGTATGGAAAACAAGGGAACAGAAATAGGGACTGGCCAGTGATAACAGCCAGAGAAGGCCCCAGCTCAGAAGAAGATAATAGTGATTTAGAACCGATGCAGGTGGAGCATATAGACCCTATTCCCTCATCTCAGGAGGAATTGATGGATTGTTCCATGTGTGTTGTGGGTAGTTTGGAATCACTGCCGGAACTGTGAGCCTTATAGATATTACCTTAAGAAGTTTTCATATTTGTGCTGATTGAAAGAAGAATGTTCAGACATGTAATTTACTCCAATGTTGAAAGAATCCTTGGTTAAAATCCTTTCCACAACTGTGAAGATTATAACAGTTTACTTTGTACCTTGAGTTTGGTTTATGCCTGAAAAGAAGGACTTTCTTTAATTTTTGTAGCCCAACGAATCTTTTTGTGAAAAGGGAAATAAAAGCCTTATTCTCCCTCCATTTGGCTTACATGACTTATTTGCACCAGGAGCAGGACTACATAGACCAGGCTGCACCTGGCCTTAAAAACCCTCCTCTCCTAAAATTAACTATATGCCCAACCTCCCCGTTCAGCCACCGGCCACCAGGGGGAGGTTGGTGACAGCACCGACATGTACCAAGACAGCAGACTCCTCCCCAGCATTATCTAAGACCTTGTCTAGGTGGCGCGTGAGGTCCGCTACCTTCGCACCAGGCAGGCAAGTTACCAGGCGATCCTCACGTCCACCAGCCACCCAGCTATCTACATGCCTAATGATCGAATCACCAACTATAACGGCTGTCCTAACCCTTCCCTCATGGGCACATGGCCCTAGAGAAACTTCCTCGGTGCAAGAGGGTTTTACATCACCTTGAGGACAGGTCCTAGTTACAGGATCACTTATTAAAAGAGGGCTGCTACACAGTACCCTGTCCTGTGCTGCTGAGGTAAGCTATATTCTGATTTGATTTAAATTATAGCTCTTTGCTGCTGCTAGGCTCTAACTTATTATGAAATTTAAACTACAAGCTCTCTGCTGGGTTCTAAATTTAACCAGAAAGCTCTCTTCTGTGTTTTAAATTTAAACTAAAAGTACTTTGCTGATGCTAGGCCCTGAGTGATTATTAAATTTAAACTACAAGCTCTCTGCTGGGTATGAAATGTAACCAGAAAGTTCTCTTCTGCGTTTTAAATTTAAATTTAAACTGCTGCTACTAGGCCCTGACTGATTTAACAAAAAATAGTGGCTTCACAGATTAATTAGCTTTAATAGAAAGAATTCCTTTCAGAAAATTCCCAGAAGTATATACTCACAATTGCAGATCTCTCTCCAGAAGTAACAGTCCCCTTTTCTAGTCCTTCAGGACTAGTTGGTTTCTCCATTTTGAAAGGAAAAGTGGGCCTAAGGCCCAAAATGGCACTGAGGCACCCAGAGGGGAAAGACCCTCAAGTAAATACTTTGGGTTTTTTTGAAGTAGAAGAAAGAAGAAAGAAAGAAAAGGATACCGACGGTACCGGTGTTAGCATCGACGGGAAGGCAGAAGCAACCACAAAAAAAGAAGATTTTCTGTGATGACAGGAATTGCTGCCTGTCGGCTCCGTGGAAAATGAAAAACTGAGGAGAGAGGGTTCCAAAGGCGGGAAGGCAGCAGCGCAGGCACAGTGGGATGCTCCCAAAGGCTTTCCTATATGATGCTGGGGAGCGTTCCCGCGGGGGCTCCGTTGGTGTTAACGTCACCCATACGTGAAGACTACATTCCTGCTTGTTCCTGGAGATTGAAAAACACACTCACCGAAGGAATCAAGAGATAAAGAAGCATTATGAAGAACATTGATTTAAATACCTGTAATACTAGGAAGCTCATTCTATTATAAATAAAATAGCTGTATTTTCTATTTAGTTTAACCATCATTTGGGGAGGGCTGTATAGGGTTCGTATTTATTTTTATTGATTAGTCAAAGTGGTTTACAAATTAACAAACTCTAACTTCATATAGAAATACAACTGCAGTGTACAAAGAAAGAACAGTAATAACAATAAACCATTAATTTATAACATGGGATGAGGAATATGAACTAGGAATTAGCAAGAGGCCCATGTGATTCAAAGGTATCAATTTGTCTTAAGCTTTATACTGCATGTGTAGTAGTGTGGCATAACCCAGCTTTCTCTACTGAAATGGTAGAATTGAAGATACTGAAACTTGTTTGATTTGGTGACCCGCTTGCTCTACCCTAAATAATTAACATAGTCGGAAGTTCCATGTGATGCTGGAATCCTAAATATAATATTTTTTCAGCTCTCAATTGTGCAGATCCAGTTGTCCAAAATGGAAGAAAAATATCTGGATTCGGACACTCCTATAAATATGGACAAAGTGTTGAATTTGAATGTGATCGTGGCTTTACCTTAGTTGGCAGTGGTTCGATTACATGTGGAGAAGACAGTGAATGGCATCCTCCAGTTCCAACTTGTCAAATTCGTAAGTATAGATGGGGCTCTAGAGCTTTCAGCCTGTTCATTACCCTGCAAGCTTTCACATTTTTTTTCAAACATCATGGCACTCAAACCATATTTATAGTATTCACCTTTCCCTACTTCCCACCAGTTGAAAGAGAGCAGCGCTTTTTGCCTGGTCTGCTTAATTTTGCTGGCTTCAATTTGACACATTCATGTATCGGGTTCCACCTTACTAAGTGATGGCACTAACATTCATTGCAGTATCCCCTAAATAATTTTCCTCTTCCTTTCAGTTGAATGAAGAGCACAAAGGTAAGGTTACCAAATTTCTGGTGAGTGAATCTTGTTCCTTGTAACATAATAGATGACGGCAGGTAGACTGGAATGGCCCATCGAGTCTGCTTAGGGTTTAACTTGCCACTCGGTGCCCTTATTGAGTAATATGTCAGCATTTCATTTTCATGGGAAAGTAATCCATTCTCAAAGTATACCTAAAGACATATGTGTTGCTTTTCATTTAGTAAAACATTTAACCATAATGGGCCTGAATTTCAGTTGGGCAGTGCTACGCGCCGCATTGGTGCATAGCCCGCCCATCTCCTGCCTAATCCGGATTTTCCATGCTGGGGTCATATGCAGCCCCGGCATTGAAAATCTGTGTGTCACCACACAGCCAGGTAGCCGTAGGAGCTACCCGTGTAGTACCGATTTTCGATGCTACACGGTTAGCTCAAGTGCCTTACGGATAGGCGAGCTTTTCCCATGCCTATCTTTACGGCACAGAGCGCTAACTGTGTAGCATCGAAAATCGGTAGTGCCATGGCCCAACTCCTCTCCACCCAAGAATGGCCTCAACCTGCCCCGATGCTATGCGGCTAGCATCTGGATGCGTTAGGGACATATCTGTGATTTTTGAAGGGCACTACCTGTGTAGGTGCCCTTTGAAAATCCCGAATAAGGCCTTTACATGGGTAACTAGGGAAGTTTATTTATTTATTTATTTATTTACATTCTCTTATATACCATGCTATTCTGCATCAATGTGGTTTACATTGAACAAACTGAAATTACATGAACAGGGCATTATAACTTGGAGATAACTATTTTACAGGGAACAAGTTACCTGTGTGAAGACCTTCAAAAATCGGGCACAATGTATTTTGGGCCCATAAAGTAGAGAAATGCAGGGAAGTAGCAGTGGCCAGAAGAGGTAAGGGGTGGAAGAAGTAAGAGGTGCAGGGAAGAGAATGAAATGACGGATAGTGAGGGACCCTCAGCACAAGACCTAGTCAGATGTGACATCACAGGCTGGTCCCAGCTGACAGATTCAGGCAATCCACATCACTATGGAAAAGAATTAATTCTTTCCTGAAGAAGTCATCAGTGAGGCTGCTGGGGAGATCATTCTACAGGTCGGGTGTGGAAGCGGAGAAGGCTCTATTGTGAGTGTTCTGGTTTCTGCTGATAGGTCGAGCGGGTTAGCATTATGCTTCCGCCTTGTTCAGTTGGGGGTTGATGTGCTGATGAGGGATTCTAGGTACGTCAAGGATTGACCGTGTAATGCTTTGATGATCATGGAGGACTTGTATTTGACTCTGCTGTGTACAGGTAGCCAGTGTAGGTTTTTCAAAATGAGTGTGATGTGATCACTCTTTCTTGCATTTGCAAGGGTGCGTGTTGCAAGGTTGCCCAAACCGGCTCCAGTGATCACCTCTCACTTAGACTACAGGACTCTGAGCGTACTACCTTTCGCCACAAGTCTATGACCCTATAACTGTTCTTCTCAGGTCACACGGAGGGTAATGTGCAGACATTCTGTACTGCTTTTACCAACCCACCTACAAGCCCCTTCAAAATCCTGTGGCAGGATTATTTCAACCCAGATGCTTCTCATATCAGCACTTCCTCTTTCATCTCACCCTATGCTCCTCCCCCTGAATGCCATCAGCAAATCCCAGTTCTGCACTTTCCATTATACTTCCACACAGATATCTGCCTGAATTGTACAGCATGCTCCCTCACGCTCTGTCTAAAGCTCTGCCTCCTTCCTAGTATATCAATTTCTAACCTGGTTTCCACTGATCATAATCTCATTCGGACAATTTCTGTAGATTTCTTTTTTTTTTTGTATTAAAGTTTTTTATTAATGCACAGTCAATGAAACATAACAGTACAGGACTGGAAAAACAATATCCAACAAACCCAGGCTACATCAAATAAGTGCCCCCACAGAACATTATGTGAACAACCTCTAATCAAATCACCACCCACACCTCCTCTAGTAACCCGTAGCCCATAAAACAGCATAAGTGCATAAGCATAAAGAGTAGCATATTACAAGAAACCCAACTGAAAGACATCCCAATAACAGTACCGCAGAAATAAAACCTCCCCTCCCTCCCCTCCCTTCTCCCCCATCTTAACTCCCCTCCCCCACACCCTCAGGACCCCTCACTCCCCTCCCCCCTTCCCCTCCATAGAACCGTGCTCCCCCCACCGTACTGAACACCAGCAGCAACCCCCCTACCAAATCCCATAGCAAAATCCTAAATCCCACTTGCCACATATCCTTACCCCAACTCCCCCTAGACTAGAGCATGATCCCCCCCCCCCCTCAAGCACTCTCACTACTTCAGCACCTCCCGCCTCCATTGAATGAAGGTATGCCATTTATGGTGATATCCATTCAATTTGTTGGTGAAACATGCCTGTAATTCTGCCATTTGACAAACAAATACAACTCGCTTTAGCACTTGGTCCAGTTCCGGGCCGCCAGGGTCTTTCCATTTATAGGCTATTTCCATCCTTACTGCGATGGAAATCATCTTCAATAGATACCCAACTCATGCCCTGACTCCACCCATTCCCCCAGCAGTACCTGCTCCGGCCTTAACTTCCCCTTCCAGCCCTCTTTCCTCTTTCCACCCCCTTCAAACTGTTCTGCACAAAATGTGCTAATTGACAGTAACCAAACCAATCCTCCTTCCCCAGGGCGTATTGCTCCTGCAGGCGTTCAAAAGTAGACAGCTGGCCACTCTCCGAGAACAACTGCCCCATCCACACCAAGCCCTTATCCTCCCATTTTTTATAGACCTCGGCTCTCCCCCCTCATGGAAGCCACTACACCGTCTAATTTTCTGAAGTTGCATAGCTACCCTAACCCCCACCAGATGCGCTTTCTCCCGTTTCCACACCTTTAGGGTAAACTCCGTAAAGGGATTCATCTCCAGCTCATCCCCTGCCTTATCCCCCCTCCCCTGGCCGGTAAACCACATGCGGTCTGCCAGCGCACTTTGCCCACTCAAGGCCTCCTCTGCTCGCACCCACCCTTGGGCCTCCTGCCCTATCCTCCAATAGACTAGCGCCCGCAACTGTGCCGCTGTATAATATCGCAGCAAATCCGGGACACCCAGTCCACCCTCTCTTCTATGCTTAAACATCACCCTTCTATTTAGCCTGGGCGGACGTCTCCTCCAGATGAAAGAGAAAATTCATCAGCTTCAGTTGTGCCACTGACAACTCAATGGGCAATGCCAAGAACAGATAAAGTATCCTAGGCAGCAGATTCATTTTAACAATGGCAATTCGCCCCACCCAGGAAAAGGTGGCCTTATCCCACCTCACAAGATCATTCAGAATTTCGGCAACTAGAGGATCATAATTTAATCTTCTCAATTGTCGCCAGTCACAGCAAATCCAGACCCCCAAATATTTTAACTTCTGCTTAGCCCACCGAAAGGGGTAATCCTGCCTCAACTGAGCCTCCCTATGGGGACCCAGCCTAATCTTCAAGATCTCAGTTTTACCCATATTCATTTTATATCCCAAAACCAGCCTATATCCCCGTATTTCCGCCAATAACATTGGTAACGACTCTGCTGGCCTACTCACAGTGTAAATAATGTCATCGGCAAAAAGAGAAATTTTAGATTCTCCACTACCCACTTGGATACCCCTAATGAAATCATGCTCTCTAATCCATTGTGCTAAAGGCTCAATGACTAGCGCAAACAAGAGGGGACAAAGGACAGCCCTGTCGAGTGCCCCGCTCCAGGTCAAACTCTGCTGAATAAGTACCATTCACTCGAATCCTAGCTCTCGGCTGGTCGTATAATGCACCTATCCAGTTTTGAAACCATGTCCCAATCCCCATTCTTTGTAACACAGCGAACATAAAGGGCCATTCAACTCTATCAAACGCCTTCTCGGCATCCACCGCCACCACCAAAGAATCCAGTCCCACCTTCTGAGCCACCCAAAGAACATTTAATAGCTTCCGGATATTGTCACTGGCTTGCCTGCCGGGGATAAAGCCTGTTTGGTCATTATTTATCAACTTAGGTAAAAAGTTCTGCAAACGGGTAGCCAAAACCTTTGCCAAAATCTTCGCGTCCAAATTAATTAGAGAAATAGGTCGGTATGACTCACTCACCCCCATATCCTTCCCCGGTTTAGGCACCAAGGCTATACCCGCCACTGCCATTGACCGCGGCAGTGCCTCCCCCTGTTGAACACCATTAAAGACCCTGGTAAGTTCGCCACAGATTTTGGAACTGAAAGTCTTATAAAACCGGGCCGAAAGACCATCCAAACCCGGGACTTTGCCTTCCTTAAGGCCATTGATTGCCACCCGCACCGTCCCTTCCTCAATTGCCCTATCCATCCATTGCTGTTCCATCTCCTCCAATTTCGGGAGATTAAGTTTTCCAAAATATTGTCTGATCTCCACCTCTGATCCTCTCAGCTCCGCCTTATACAGGGCCCTATAATACCTACTGAAAATCGCCTGGATATTGACGGTCCCATGTTCCCATTCGCCCCTTTCATTTTTCAGCTTATATATCTGCTGCTGCACATGCCTTCTTTTAAGTTGCCGAGCTAAATACCGACCTGGTTTATTACCCCCAACATAATATGCATGCTGCAGCCTTTTCATTTGGAAGGCTAGTTCCCCCAATCTTAACGCCTCCAAATCCTCCCGCACCCTAGTCATTTGTTGTAACACCGCCCTACTCCCAGTCCTCTGGTGCTCTCTGTGATGAGGAGCCTATGTTATATGAGGAAATGACTAGCTCAGAGCCTAGGTTAATAGGAAAAGAGGAAGAGCTTACCTCACAAACACATAGGCAGCAAACATATTCAGCTTTCAAAGAGCCCAAGTATAGTTGAGAAAACTTTCCATTCACCAAGGGTGACGCAGCAGAAAGCCAAAAGGCTAATCAAGCTCACCTGAGTGGAAAGGCACATACAACGTGCAGAGAGCAGGAGCATAAAAACTACAGGGAAAGCTCAGTAAAGGGGTGGAGGCAGCTGGAGCAGAGGCAGCTGCAGAGACGAGGGCTGGAGCTGGAGCTGAGGCAGCTGCAGAGGCAGGAACAGAGGCTGCAGGAGCTAGAGCTGAGACGGAGACTGGAGCAAGGGCAGCTGCAGAGGCGGAGGCAGGAGCAGAGGCTGAGGCTGGAAAGCAAGGAGAAGCCAAAGGGTGGAGCAGGCTGTAGCTGCAGAGGAGTCTCCCAAGCCAGAGGGGGCCTCGGTCACTGGAGAGTGAGTAACCAAGAGGAAGGAAGTCCTCTCAACCAGCAGATCTTGCTAGAACTAGGAAGTAAAGGACGTGTCCCGGTAGCAAGAGGCAGCCGACACAGACTCTCTTCAGAAAGTGTTGTTAGCTTGGACCCGGCTACAGAGACATGGAAGTCTTGGAGAGGAGCCAGCTAAAGCCCAGAGAGAGAAGCTCATTACCCAGGGACAAAAGCTAAGTACCCTGTTGTAGCTAGAGGGAAAAAGCCAGGCATTGCCAGCAGAGTAAAACCCAGTAGTTGGTAGGAAAATCCATATTGGAGAAGGAACCTGAGAGATACAGTTCCTAGCACAGAACTCTTGAACCCTGTTAATATAGAGCACTTACCAAATAGAATAACCAGTGTCATTCAAGGGAACAGCTGTGAGGATTTCAGTTGTAAAGATTGTTATGTGCCTCCAAATACAGACTATGAGCTGATGCAATGGGAAAAACCAGGAGTGTGATATAGAACCGGATTCCATGGATTGCACGCTTTGTCTGTCAGATGAAATTACATCCCTATGTTAACCAAGCAAGCAAGAGTATTGTGATACATTGTGCTGGCGAATAATTCATTTTCTATACTGTGAAGAAACGGTTTTTCTTTTGTGTTCCATTTGTGCTGTTCATAAAGAATTCTATGTGGGACGGGGAATAAAACCCGAATTGTTTCTTTTGCCTTAATTACACGGCTACTGACTATTTCTTTAATAAGGCAACTCACACCTCGCGGCCCTAGGCGGGCACCTAACAGGGCCAGAATGGGGTGCTGGTGACATCTCTAAGTAATTGTTGTAACTGAGCTCTCAACCCTTCCTCCACCACTCCCGCCTGCCTCTTCTTCTTTGCCGCCATTGCTATCAAATGCCCCCGGACTAATGCTTTCATACCATCCCACACTATCTCCCGAGATACTTCCGCTCCCCCATTTAATTGAAAATACTCTGTAATGCATTCCATCAGACTGACCAAACCCTCCGGATCTGCCAACAGCGATTCATTCAATCTCCAAAACCGGAGTCTGGTACGCTCTTTATAAAATGCAAGAGCAAGTATTACCAGAGCATGATCCGTCCATGACACAGCACCAATATCCACAGTGCCCACCCTATCTAACCAATTAGAGTCTATCCACAACATATCAATTCTACTATACGTTCGGTGAGGATGTGAAAAAAAGGTGTACGCTCTTTCTCCAACATGACTATACTGCCAAACATCTACCAATCCCAATGAGGACATCAATTTAGCCAACTTCCGTCTTCCAAGTTTATCCCAACTCCTTCCTCCCCCCGAGGAGTCCAGGCGCGGATCCACAACTACATTAAAATCCCCACCTACGACCAGGCTCCCCCGTTTGTGCTCCTCTATAATTGGAAGAATACGGTCGAAAAAAGGGCCTTGAGCTATGTTAGGCGCATACACACAGCAAATGGTAGCCTCTCTCCCTTCCAAGAGCCCTCACCAAAGAACATACCGGCCTTCCCGATCTCTAATAACTTCCTTAGTGTCCACCAGGAGGTCCTTGGAAAACAGTATCCCCACACCCCCTTTTTTATAAGAACTGCAATTGGCAGCAAAAAAGCCTCTATCGTATTTACCCTGATAAAGTCCCCCCCCCCCCCGAGAGCTCTTTAAATGGGTCTCCTGCAGCAAGAGTACGTCCGCCTGGACTCGGGCTCCTTCTCTTACCACTGCCCGTCTCTTTTGCCAGGAGTTGAGACCATGCACATTAAGCGTGAGGATCTTTAATTCACGTTCCATTCTCAGGTATCACTTTTACCATCAGTGTGCACCGTTCCATAGTGAGCCCCCCCCTCCCCTACCCCCCACACCTCTACACTTAACCGATTATGATTGCCCCCCCCTCCCTGTTCCCCAACCGCTTTCCCCCCTCCCCTTCAACATCCACCCCTATAGCCCTCTACCGTGCTCGCTCCTCCCACATCCACCCCAATCTGGACCCCCCAGAACCCAGTGTCGCCGCACCCCCACTCACCTACCTTCCCCCTCTCCACTAGCCAACTTTACCAGAACTCCCAACCCCACAGCCTGAAACAGCATACACACTCCCATAGACATTGTCTTCCCCATACACATTGTCATCCCCACCTCCCCACTCTTAACATATCCACATCACCCCTCCCCACAACATATTTAAACATACAAATTCATCCCTCAACTTCGGAAGGGCGTATTCATTCCCCCATGGGCAGACTTCCTCTCCCATCTGTCTGCCCGATGCCACCGCCTGTCAGGAACTCACTGCTGAGTGCCGCCCGTCTGCACCATCTCTGGAATCTGCTGGATGCCTGCCTCCTTCATAGCTTCCTTCAGTGCCAGCAAGGTCTCTGCACGCCGAGTCGTCCCATTAACTGTGAAGGCAAGCCCCAGCGGGAATAGTCACTTATATCGTATATTGTCCTCTCGTAGCCGAGTAGTAAACTCCCACCAGGACTTCCGGCGCTGCAGCGTAGCTGCGGCCAGATCAGCATATATAGCAACGTCAGTTCCTTGCCATTTAAACTTTCCCATGGAACGCATCTTGTTGGCTATTTTGTCCTTAATCTGGTAATCATGGAAGCAAATGATAATGTCTCTAGGCTGCTCCCGTCGCGCTGCTCCAAGCGATCTATGTGCTCGATCCAGCACCACCTCCACCACTTCTTCCCCTGCCTCTTGCAGGACCACCTCATAGATAGCTTTCGCTGTTTTCATACAGTCTTGGTACGCGTCTACCTCAGGGACACCCTTTATGCGCAGATTCTGTCGCCTGGCTCTGTTCTCCAAGTCTTCCAGCTTCAATGCCATACTCTCCTTGTCATCTTCCAAACTCTTCATCCCTTTTTCTAACAATTCAGTGCGCGCCTCCAATGTCTCAAGACATCCTTCAACTTCCGCCACCCGGCATCCTACTTCAGTTATATCAGCTCTCAGCTGTGAGAACATCCCCTCTACTTCTCCTTTGAACCCAGCAATGTCCGTTTTAATTTCATTGAACCATGATTTAAGTTCTTCCTTTGTAATAGCCACAATAGCACTCACTGCGAGGGGGTCCTTCTTGCCAGAATCAGACACTACCACACTCCCAGTCGGGCCCTCTGTCATCTGCTTATCCCTCTCCTGAGGCTCTGTTCGCACACGGCCATAAGCAAATTCCTTTAGATCAGCTGTTTTCTTTCTGGTGGACGCCATAGCTTACGCACAGCTGCCTCCCACCACCACAGATAGTGTCCTGGGCCGTTTTCAGCTTCTATTGCAAAGCTGGGCCACCACGACCCTATTCAACCACCAGATGGAGCTATTCATTCGTTGCTGCAGAGCCATGTGCTCAGTTGAAGAAGAAAAGATAGCAGAATTATAAATTGGAACACACAGTTAAGAACTCAGGGCAGCACACTTATTCCGCTGCAGTTCATGCCCAATTCCTTCCTCCTGGTATTGTCCAAAGCAACAGCCCCCACAGCTTAATGTACAGGGACAGGTGCGGGGCCTCATTTGCATAAGGGGCCTCATTTGCATAAATATTTGCATAATGTTACCATATACTAACTTTTAGTAAACATGCCTCTTAATGAGTGTATGGATAAAGAAAGACTAAAAGATTTCTACATTACTATAATCCAGTGCCAACCGCCAGACACATTAGGAACTACTACAAACACTGCCCATTTAGAACCCATAGCAAACCCGCCGTACCCTAACAGCACTAGCAGGACTCACAAAGCACCATACCCTACCTATCAAAAGGAAACATGCAAATATTAAACCAATACATTTCAGAGAAGAACAATACATGACCTACTGGGGAAAGAGAACAAGTGGCAATGTCAAATAGGAATTATATAAACAGAACACCTCAGCTCAGTTACACATGCAGAACATAGGCCATCACCAAACAAGTAATCACAATTTAGAAACAGGAAGACAATAATTTAACTGGGAATCCCAAAAGCCAAACTTGGAATGTACAACACTGTAGAAATAAAACTATACATTAATTTGCTCTTGTACTAAACAAAGCGCAGACGTTAATGATGCACATTTACCAGAGCTGACATATTCCAATTAATAAATTCAAAATAAAGAGATATTATTCTACCTTTTGTGCATTTTTTTTCAGCTGCAATTGCTCCGACCACTTTCTTCTGGTTTCTTCGTGACTTCTGCTAACTCTCCATCGTCTGCTGTCCATTTGTCCTTTCTTCTCTCTTCTAGTTTTTTTTCCATTCTCTCTCTACATCTGCTTTAACATACTAATCTTTCTCCTTTTGCTCTTTCCTCATTCCTATTTCATCCACTCAAATTTTACCCCTCCATCCTCAATCCCCACTTACACTCCCAATACCCGGCCAATTGTCGATTTTTTATCCCTCCCACACAAAATATTTTTCCCCTCTCCATTTTACTCTCCCAGCCCCATCCCATTCTAATCCTCCCCCAACATCAGCTCCCTTCTAGTTCCAGCCTCACCCAGCATCCATTCCCTTCTAGTCCCTGCATCAGCCCATTTCTAGCAACCCCCAACCCAATACCAGTCCTAGCCCCCCAATCAACCCACTTCCAGTCCTAACCCCCATCACCCCATTTTCAGTTTAAGCCCCCCCCATAACCCATTACCAGTCCTAACCCCCCATCAGCCCACTTCCAGTCCTAACCCCATCAACCCATTTCCAGTCAGCCCCCCATAGCCCATTTCCAGTCCTACCCCCCCCCATCAGCCCACAGCTCATTACCAGTCCTAACCCCATCAGCCCACCTCAAGTCCTAACCCCTCCCCATCAGCCCATTTCCTGTCCTAGCCCCCCATAGCCCATTATCAGTCCTAACCCCCCCCCATAGGCCATTACCAGACAGCCCTCATCAGCCCACAGCCCATTACCAGTCTTAACCCCCCCCCCCATAGCCCATTACCAGTTCTAACCCCCCCCCCAACAGCCCACAGCCCATTACCAGTCCTAACCCTATCAGCCCACCTCAAGTCCTAACCCCTCCCCATCAGCCCATTTCCTGTCCTAGCCCCCCATAGCCCATTATCAGTCCTAACCCTCCCATAGCCCATTACCATTATGCAGCCCTGGAAGTGGAGGAGGTGCAAACATCCCTGGAAAGGGAAGAACCAGAGTTCAAGTACCCCAAAGTTGCAGAATCAGTGACCAGAAGGAAACGAAGGGTAGTGGTGGTTGGAGACTCTCTTCTGAGGGGTACTGAGGCGTCCATCTGCCGACCAGACTTGATGTTCAGAGAGGTATGCTGTCTGCCTGGTGCCAAAATCCAAGATGTTACGGAGAGTTTGCCGAGACTCATCAAGCCCACTGACTATTACCCAATGTTGCTAATCCATGTTGGAACAAATGATACTGCCAGGTATACCTCGGAATGTATCAAAAGTGACTTCATGACTCTGGGACAGAAGGTGAAGCAGTTAGGTGCATAGGTGGTGTTCTCTTCAATCCTCCCTGTTGAGGGTAAAGGCCAAGGCAGAGAGGCTCACATCCTGGAGATGAATGCATGGCTGCGTGGATGGTGTCATCGAGAGCGTTTTGGTTTCCTAGACCATGGGATGCTGTTCCAAGGGTTGCAGAGCAGAGATGGCATCCAGCTTAAAACCCATCTTTTCCAATCCTATTACGGCATCATCTAGACAGATCATTGATGCAGTTATGTATATATGTGAATATGTGAATATCTGTCCCTCTCCTTAAGACCCTACACTGTGTGATGTGCCGTGCTTTCCCTTTCAAATCAATTATATACTCCATTAATTTTATGTCATGATTTGTCAATATCACGCCTGTAATCAAGCCGCTACTGATCACTGGAAGTAGCGTCATACAAATATATGATAAATAAATAAATAAATCTGTCCAAGAAAGGTCAACGCATCTTCGGTAGTAGACTGGCTAATCTACTGAAGAGGGCTTTAAACTAGATTCATTGGGGATGGGTGAAGAAAGCCACCAGGTAAGTGAAAGCCCCCAGGTAGGTGATACATTAAATACCCTTATGGAAATGTGTAACAGGGGTAACATATGGAAAGCAGTGTGTATTAATGCCCGTAGCATGGGAAATAAGATCCCTGAAGTTGAAGCTTTGGTGGGAGTGGCTGACTTGGATTTAGTGGCAGTTACAGAAACATGGTTCACAGAAAACCATGACTGGGATGTAACTATACCTGGCTATACTTTATTCAGAAAGGACAGGGTAGGAAGAAGGGGAGGAGGAGTGGCACTATATGTAAAAAACATTATTAAAGCTTTGGAATTACAGAGCTTAAAAGGGAGAGAGGAGGCATTGTGGGTTAAACTAGAAAGAGGGAAAGAGAAATCTATTTGCATTGGTGTGATATACAGACCTCCCTCACAAGAGGAAGAGGTGGACAGAGAGTTAATTGAAGACATATGCAGCATTGCTAGGAAAGGGGAAGTGCTACTGATAGGAGATTTCAATATGCCAGATGTTGATTGGCACATTTCTGCTGCAGTATCATCTAGAAGTAAGGAGATCCTGGATTCTCCACAGGGAGAACTATTCAGGCAATTGGTAACAGACCCCACACGTGAAGGGGCCATACTGGACTTGGTGCTTACCAATGGTGAAAGTGTTTCTGATGTCGTAGTGGGAGATCATTTTGCATCCAGTGATCACCAGATGGTGTGGTTCAGTATTAGGACTAGGGCTGTTAGAATCCATTCCAAGGTGAGGATCTTCGACTTTAGGAAGGCTAAATTTGCGAAGATGAGCCAATACCTCAGGGAGTCGTTAGTGGGATGGGAACAGCTGGGGGATGTAGAAAAACAGTGGGCAAAACTGAAGGGGGGTCTTTTAAGGGCAACCAACCTTTTTGTTAAAATGGTAAATAAAGGCAAAAGGAACAGGAGACCGCTATGGTTTTCGAAGGAAGTAGCTGAAAAAGTGAAGAAAAAGAGGGAGGCCTTCATGAAATACAAGAGATCACAGAGAGAGGAAGACGGGCATCTGTATTTGGAAAAACTTAGAGAAGCTAGCAAAGTAGTCAAGAAGGAAAAGATTCAAAAGGAGGAGGAAATAGCCAATGCAATAAAATGAGGGGATAAGACATTTTTCAGATATATTAGTGAGAAGAGGAAGGGCAAAAGTGGTATTGTCAGACTCAAGGGTGCAGGGGGGGAATATGTAGAATCTGATAAGGATAAAGCAGAATTGCTTAACAAATATTTTTGTTCTGTGTTCACAGATGAAGAACCAGGAGCAGGACCTCAGAAAACACCCACCAATAAGAACAGAAGTGAGGGACATCTTGAACAATTTTCAGAAGACTGTGTTCATGAGAAACTAGCTCAACTTAAAGTAGACAACGTAATGGGACCGGATGGGATACACCCTAGAATACTGAGGGAACTTGGGGACGTTCTAGCAACTCCACTGACTGACCTTTTCAATGCCTCGTTAGAGTCAGGAGTGGTGCCAAAGGACTGGAGAGAGGCTCATGTGGTGCCTTTACACAAAAGTGGAAGTAAGGATGTGGTTGAAAACTACAGGCCGGTTAGTTTAACTTCGGTGGTGCGTAAATTATTGGAAACGCTGCTGAAAGAGAAAATAGTGAGATTTCTGGAGTCCAGCGGATTGCAGGATCCGAGGCAGCATGGATTCACCAGAGGCAGGACTTGTCAGACAAATCTGATTGATTTCTTTGACTGGGTGACCAGGGGGTTGGGCTGAGGGAGAGCTCTAGATGTGGTGTATTTAGATTTCAGTAAAGCCTTTGACACTGTTCCTCACAGGTGACTTATAAACAAACTGAGCACCCTAGGGATGGACCCTAAAGTTACTGCTTGGGTTAGAAATTGGTTGGGTGGGAGGCGACAGAGAGTACAAGTAAATGGAGCTCACTCTGAGGAGAAGGATGTTACCAGTGGTGTGCCCCAGGGATCTGTCCATAGTCTGATTCTTTTTAACATCTTTGTTAGTGATATAGCGGAAGGGCTGTCGGGTAAGGTTTGCCTCTTTGCAGATGATACCAAAATCTGCAATAGAGTAGACACCCAGGAAGGTGTAGATAACATGAGGAGGGATCTAGCTAAGCTTGAAGAATGGTCTAGAATTTGACAGCTGGGATTTAATGTTAAAAAATGTAAGGTCATGCATTTGGACTGCAGCAATCCAAGGGAGCAATACAGTATAGGAGGTGAAGTACTTTTGTCCACTAAAGAAGAGCGGGACCTAGGCGTGGTTGTGTCTGATGATCTTAAAGTAGCTAAACAGGTAGAAAAGGCGACAGCAAAAGCTAGAAGGATGCTTGGGTGCATACAGAGAGGAATGGCTAGCAGAAAAAAGGAGGTGATAATGCCTCTGTATAAGTCTTTGGTGCGACCTCATTTGGAGTATGGTGTGCAATTCTGGAGACCGCACCTTCAAAAGGATGTGAACAGGATGGAGTCGGTGCAGAGGGTGGCTACTAAAATGATTAGTGGGCTTCATTATAAAGCATATGAGGACCATATGCTTTATAATGAAGCCCACTAATCATTTAATATGTACACCTTAGAGGAAAGGCGGGATAGAGGTGATATGATTGAGATGTTTAAATACCTCCGTGGCATAAATGTTCAGGGAGAGAGCCTCTTTCAATTGAAAGCAAGTTCTGCTACGAGGGGACATGGGATGAGGGTGAAGGGCGATAGATTCAGGAGTGATATGCGGAAATATTTCTTCACGGAAAGAGTAGTGGATCCGTGGAATAGTCTCCCAGTGGAGGTGGTAGAGATGAGGACAGTAACTGAATTCAAAAAAGCATGGGATCAACACAGAGGATCTCTAAAGGTAAAAAGCGGACTGTTGTAGTTGTTGTTATGGAAGGACAGACTAGATAGGCCATGTGGTCTTTTTCTGTCATCATGTTTCTATGTTTCTATGTTACCAGACAGCTCCCATCAGCCCACAGCCTATTACCAGTCCTAACCCCATCAGCCCACCTCCGGTCTTAACCCCCCCATCAGCCCATTTCCAGTCCTAGCCCCCCATAGCCCATTACCAGTCCTAACCCCCCAACAGCCCACAGCCCATTACCAGTCCTAACCCCATCAGCCTACCTCCATTGCTAACCCCCCATCAGCCCATTTCCAGTCCTAACCCCTCCCCATTAGCCCATTTCCAGTCCTAGCCCCCCCTATAGCCCATTACCAGTCCTAACCCCCCCCCCCAACGGCACACAGCCCATTACCAGTCCTAACCCCATCAGCCCACCTCCGGTGTTAACCCCCCCATCAGCCCATTTCCAGTCCTAACCCCCCAGAGCCCATTACCAGTCCTAACCCCCCAACAGCCCACAGCCCATTACCAGTCCTAACCCCATCAGCCCACCTCCATTGCTAACCCCCCATCAGCCCATTTCCAGTCCTAGCCCCCCCATAGCCCATTACCAGTCCTAACCCCCCTCAACAGCCCATTACCAGTCTTAACCCCTCCCCATCAGCCCATTTCCTGTCCTAGGCCCCCCTAGCCCAGGCCCCGTCCTAACCCCATCAGCCCACCTCCCGTCTTAACCCCCCACCCCATTTCCAGTCCTAGCCCCCCCGTAGCCCATTACCAGTCCTACCCCCCCCCCCCCCCCCATCGGCTCAAGTAAAATTAAAAAAAAAAAAAAGCTGGCTGCTACTGCTGCCGCCGCAGCAGCAGCAGCAGAATGGAGTGTCCCGCGGGGCCTCCTCTGCCCAGCAGAGTCCCTCCCTCCCTCCCTCCCTCTGCGACGGCTGAGCCCCTCTGTGCCGGCTTTCAGATTCGCGAAGGGAGAGTGTCTCCCTTGCATCTCTGTTAAGGCTGCAGGGGCAGATGGGAAATTTCCTATCAGCCCCTGCAGGCTTAACAGAGAGGCAAGGGAGACACTCTCCCTTCGCGAATCTGAAAGCCGGCATAGAGGGGCTCAGCCGTCGCAGAGGGAGGGAGGGAGGGACTCAGCCGGGCAGAGGGGGCCCCGCGGGACACTCCATTCTGCTGCTGCTGCGGCGGCAGCGGTAGCAGCCAGCTTTTTTTTTTAAATTTAATTTTGAAAAAAGCAGAATGTTCTTTGCGCGGGGCCCCCTGAAACGCGAGGCCCTGTGCAAAAAAAATTCTTGCTCAATGGACGGGCCGGCCCTGTACAGGGAGAGAGTATACTCTCCCTCCGGTATTCACTGCAGAAATCCCCTGCAAAGGACTCCAGCAGAAGGCTCAGCAACCCCCGTTCCTCAGCAGGGCACTTCAGATCCAGCTCTCTCACACAGCAGCTACATCGGGGAACCAATTAATTTCACCAAGTGGGGAGCCCAGGGAGGCAGGCAAAACATTGAGGCTAACAATCAGGCCTGTGCAGAGCAACATCAATCAGCCTTTCCTTCCACCGGAGCTGCACAGACCAGGCCTCTCTCGTCGGCAGGTCGGGGGGGCATAATTTAAGCGGCGGCGATCACATACCGGCCTTCACTCCCTTTTCTGCCTCACCCCGTCTTCCGCTGCACTCAGCCACTCAACGTATCCCCCAAATCACGGATTCATGTCCTCCCCTCCAGTAATTGTGAGATGCCTGGCACGGAGCCTCAGGGAGATGCTGCCATGTCAGTTCGGGCTCGCTAGCGCCCCCCAATTTCTGTAGATTTCATGGGAGTGGGGACTAACATTCTCACAAAGCCGAGCAGGAGTCCTCCGTCCACAATGGTGCCAACAGGGGGAGGTGCTCCTGCGATATCGTCTTTTTGGTTGTAAAGAACAGGCAGGTGATATCACAGCAGCTCCCCCTACTGGCGGTAGCAAGGAATGTCTCCTGTATGTTGAAGGCTGCAGGGATGTCAGTCCCTCCTTCCTCCAATGCACTTGTTCCGGCCCTAACTTTTTCCCTCTGCTCTGCTGGGACTTAACCTTCTGCTTTAAAAAAAGAGGCAAAAATCAAGAAGGACAGAAAAAGAAGACTGAGGGGGTTATTCTGTGCTATGAATAGCGGGGATGGACGGCCAGACAGGACATCCATCCCCGTTATTCATGCCGGCTCCTGCCCCTGACTAAGTTCCCTGACGGTTGTGTGGGGATGTTAGACAGAGGCGGGGAATGGGCAGCCTGGGGACGGAGTCTGGGCAGGCAGTGGAAGATCGCTGGCCCTGGACATACAGGGCTGATTCTAATTTTGACCCTGTACATCCAGGGCCAGCGACATGTGTGGGGAAGTTATTCCACCTCCGAGGTGGAATAGCTTCCCTGGATGTGATTTTTTTTTTAAGTGTCTGGGGCTTGGATGGGGCAGGAGTAGCCCATGTTCCCTGTAAAATAGTTATCTCCAAGTTATAATGCCCTGTTCAATGTAATTTCAGTTTGTTCAATGTAAGCCACCTTGATATCATGAAAGGCGGTATATAAGAAATGTTAAATAAATAAATAAATAAAATCTAACCCCTCATTTAGTGCTATATATTCTAACTCTTCCATCTTATTTTTTAGACTTCTAGCATTTGCTTACAAGCATTTTAGAGACTGTATTTTATTCATATTAATCTGGCTATTGGTAGGCATGTGTAATTTGGGATCTTTAAGCTCTGTCTGCTCCATACTCGAGGGCATTTGGGCTACTTTACTCTTTTGTGGAACCTCTCTGCTTTTGGTAGTATCCTTCAAGGATACATTCTTCCGAACCATGCGCTCTTGGGCGACTGTCGGCTTTCCCCTATTATCTAGTTTAAAAGCTGCTCTATCTCCTTTTTAAAGGTTAATGCCAGCAGCCTGGTTCCATCCCGGTTAAGGTGAAGCCCATCCCTTCGGAAGAGCCCCTCCTTTCCCCAGAATGTTCCCCAGTTCCTAACAAATCCAAAACCCTCATCTCTGCACCATTGTCTCATCCATGCATTAAGACTCCGGAGCTCTGCCTGCCTTTTGGGTCCTGCGCGTGGAACGGGAAACATGTTGGAGAACGCTATCCTGGAAGTTCTGGATTTCAACTTCCTATCTAAAAGCCTAAATTTAGCCTCCAGAACCTCCCTACCACATTTTCCTATGTAATTGGTACCGACATGTACCAAGACAGCAGACTCCTCCCCAGCACTATCTAAGACCTTATCTAGGTGGCGCGTGAGGTCCGCTACCTTCGCACCAGGCAGGCATGTTACCAGGCGATCCTCACGTCCACCAGCCACCCAGCTATCTACATGCCTAATGATCGAATCGCCAACTATAACGGCTGTCCTAACCCTTCCCTCATAGGAACATGGCCCTGGAGAAACTTCCTTGGTGCGAGAGGGTTTTACATCACCTGGAGGACAGATCCTAGTTACAGGATCACTTCCTGCCACACCAGGGTGATGCTCTCCTGTCACGTGACCTCTCTCCTCCATGGCAACAGGGATGCTGCCAGACTGGAGATGGGACTTCAGGAATATATCCCTGTAGGTCTCATCTATGTACTTCTCTGTCTTTCTTATGTTTGCTAAGTCTGCTACTCTAGCCTCTAGAGAACGGACTCATTCCCTGAGAGCAAAGAGCTCCTTGCACCTAGTGCACACGTAAGACCTCTCACCAACTGGGAGAAAATTATACATGTGACACTCAATGTAAAAGACTGGAAAGCCTCCATCTCGCTGCTGGACTGCTATCTACATCTTAGTTTTAAGCTTGTGTTTAGATCTAAGTTCTTTACTTACTAAGGGCTGCTATGGATATGTATACTAATAAAACTGTACCTAATAAGTTCAATATATCTTGTTCACCTGAAGCTTAATTAATCTAAGGCCCTTAGTGTATGACTGATTTGGATAACGAGCTTCACCTGAGAACAACTCCTTTCCTTTAAGATGTATAAGTACCTATAAAGCTACTATTATCCCAGGGGTGGGTGGGTGTTGGGGAGGGAGGGTAGGAGGGAAATAACACTTATTAAAAGAGGGCTGCTATACAGTACCCTGTCCTGTGCTGCTGAGGTAAGCTGTGACCAACTTCCTGGGTGATTAACAGTCCTTGCTTGGATAGAAGGAGTCTTTCAAAATGGCCTTTTGACCTGCCACCTGGTGTTAACACCTATTGAAAATGTTTCACATGTCTCTTGCCCCCTAGGTAGAAGGTCTCTTTGTAAAGGTCTCTAGAAGACTTTATTTGTTGCTTAAAGAGTACTGACCCTGTTTTGCCTTTCATGCTAAGTTATATTCTGATTTTATTTAAATTACAGCTCTTTGCTGCTGCTAGGCTCTGACTTATTATGAAATTTAAACTACAAGCTCTCTGCTGGGTTCTAAATTTAACTAGAAAGCTGTCTTCTGTGTTTTAAATTTAAACTTAAACTGCTGCTCCTAGGCCCTGACTGATTTAACAAAAAACACTGGGTTCACAGATAAATTAGCTTTAATACAAAGAAGACTTTCAGAAAATCCCCAGAAGTATATACTAACAATTGCAGATCTCTCTCCAGAAGTAGCAGTCCCTTTTTCTAGTCCTTCAAGACTTTCTTTGGTATAAGGAAGTAGGGGGAGTAAAAGCCCAGGCCTTGTTGAGAAAGAGGTACCTCCTCTATCGCACCCTGAGCAAGGAGTGTGGTAACCTCCTGACACAAGAGGGTAGTGAGAGGGGGCTGAGAACTGAACTCTTTTGGAGTGGAAGGAGGGGACATACTTTGGAAATGAAGTTGGTACCCCTCTGTCACTATGGAGAGAGTCCAATGCTCTGATGTTATCTGATGCCACCTTTTGGCAAAGTAACACAGTCTGCCTAGAATTCTGAGCGGTTCTGGAATTTCCAAGGGTAGGATGACTAGGTTCTCTAGCAAGGAGTCAAAGACTTTGTGGAGGCTGGGTCTGCTGAGCTGGTTGAGCTCTGGGAACTTGAGCCTTCCTTTGCTGTTTTAGCCGTTGTTGTCCCTTCTGGGAATTATGAACCAGACAGTGGAAAGCATGGGTGTAAGAAGGTTAAAGCTTATTTTTCTTGTTGAAAAAGGGCTTCTTAATCATCTTCTTAGCTGGGTTGGCTGTGGTCCTGGAGAGTCTGTTTAAGGTAGTGTTCTCGGACTCAAGTTGAGAAGCCTTGTCTTGCCAGTCCTTGCCAAAGAGGTTTTCTCCCGTACAAGGAATATTCCCCAGCTTATCTTGCACCTACTGCTCTAAATCAGAAGCCTGTAACCAGGCAATTTGACGTACACTGATGGCAATAGCAGAGGTTCTGCTAATACATTCAAAACAATCAAAGATTGCCCTGTTCATAAACTTAGAAACATTCTGGGCATGTTTAACAAGCATCAGGAAATTGGCCCTCTTATCATCAGGGAGAAGAGGAGCCATTAGTTCCAAATCTTTAGTCGTCTCCCAAAGAAACATACCCATGTGGAGTATATATGAACTTATTTTGGCCAATAACATGGAGGCCTGAAAACATTGATGGCCAAAGGCATCAAGAGTTCTTGCCTCACGGCCTGGAGGATTAGATGAATGTGTCTTGGCACTTTTGATTCGACGCATTGCCGATTCCACAACCATGGAATGGTGTGGTAACTGCGTCTTTTGGAACCTGGGACACTGCGGTACTCGGTACATGACATAGAGTCTTTGAGAATGCGGAGACACTGTTAAAGGTGTTTCCCACATTCAAAGCATGATATCATGCAAAATCTGATGAATAGGTAAGGTAGTGGCCTCCGTAGGGGCTGCTGGATACTGAAGAATTTCAAGTTCTTCAGCTCTCGGTTCCTTCTCGGGGTCACTGTGATGGATAGGCCCCGAGCCACATCCCGTATAAAGTCTTGAAAAGACATGTCCTCCAGAGGAGACATCCGGCGATATGGGGAAGGAGAGGGAGCCTCCAGAAGAACCTCTCCGGTACCGATAGATTCTTCAGAAGAATCAGAATCGGAAGACTCAAAGTATCGACGGGCCGGATGCTCCCGCCTGACTCGACAACGGTACCAATCAAACTCGGCATCGGAATGCCTCAATACTGGACCCTCAATGCTGGACACTGATTCCAGGGCCATGGAGAGCGGCGCAACGGTCAATGCAGCTACCTCCGATACTGGTATCAGTACCGGAGACTGTGGACTCGATTGCAGGGGCTTTAGCAGTACCGAAGCCGCCAGCAAGGCCGCAAGACTACGCTCAATGGTTAGCTGATCCATGGAGCCAGCCGATGTCTGGGTGTCGGTACTGGACGAGCAAGCTACGACCCCAGAACATGGCACCAAGAGCTCTCCAGAGGTGGACGCCTCGGGAATATCTTGGGACCCAGCTACTGCTTTGGAGGCAAGAACCTCCTGCCGGAGTTGTTTGGCTGGTGTATTTTCCTTGAGGGCATTGCTTGGAGCATCTCGATACTTAGAAGGAGATCTACCCTTTGAGGGCCCTAACTGAGATTTATGGGAGGAAGGTGAAGCCCTGGAGGGCATCGATGCAATGGACATTACATCTGAGGCAAAGAGAGTGCTGAACTTCGCAGCTCTATTCTGCAGGCCCTTCTTAGTCATCTTTCTGCAGAGGAGACACTAACATTTCAGACACCAGTCATGGGTGTCGGTAGCAGAAATAGTACTGCCACATTTAGAACATTTTTTGAAACCACTAGTTGGTTTCTCCATTTTGAAAGGAAAAGTGGGCCTAAGGCCCAAAATGGCACCGAGGCACCTAGAGGGGAAAGACCCTCAAGAAAAGAGTTGGGTTTTTTTTTTTTTTTTGAAGTAGAAGAAAAAAAGAAAAGGATACCGACGGTACCGGTGTTAGCATCGATGGGAAGGCAGACACAACCACAAAAAAAGAAGATTTTCTGTGATGACAGGAATTGCTGCCTGTCGGCTCCATGGAAAACGGAAAACTGAGGAGAGAGGGTTACAAAGGTGGGAAGGCAGCAGCACAGGTGCAGTGGGATGCTCCCAAAGGCTTTCCTATAGGATGCTGGGGAGCATTCCTGTGGGGGCTCCGTTGGTGTCAACGTCACCCATATGTGAAGACTACATTCCTGCTTGTTCCTGGAGACTGAAATACACAATCACCAAAGGAATCGAGAGATAAAGAAGCATTTATGAAGAGCATCGATTTAAATACCTGAAATACTAGAAGGCTCATTCTATTATAAATAAAAAGGCTGTATTTTCTATTTAGTTTAACCATCATTTGGGGAGGGCTGTTTATAGGGTTCGTATTTATTTTTATTGATTAGTCAAAGTGGTTTACAAATTAACAAACTCTAACTTCATATGGAAATACAACTGCAGTGTACAAAGCATAAGCTACAAGAACAGTAATAACAATAAACCATTAATTTATAACATGGGATGAGGAATATGAACTAGGAATTAGCCAGAGGCTCATATGATTCAAAGGTATCAATTTGTCTTAAGCTTTATACTGCATGTGTAGTAGTGTGTCATGACCCAGTTTTCTCTACCGAAATGGTAGAATTGAAGATACTGAAACTTGTTTGATTTGGTGACCCGCCTGCTCTACCCTAAATAATGAACATAGTCGGAAGTTCCATGTGATCCTGGAATCCTAAATATAATATTTATTTCAGCTCTCAGTTGTGCAGATCCAGTAGTCCAAAATGGAAGAAAAATATCTGGATTCGGACACTGCTATAAATATGGACAAAGTGTTGAATTTGAATGTGATCGTGGCTTTACCTTAGTTGGCAGTGGTTCGATTACATGTGGAGAAGACAGTGAATGGCATCCTCCAGTTCCAACTTGTCAAATTCGTAAGTATAGATGGGGCTCTAGAGCTTTCAGCCTGTTCATTACCCTGCAAGCTTTCACATTTTTTTCAAACATCATGGCACTCAAACCATATTTATAGTATTCACCTTTCCCTACTTCCCACCAGTTGAAGGAGAGCAGCACTTTTTATCTGGTCTGCTTAATTTTGCTGGCTTCAATTTGACACATTCATGTATCGGGTTCCACCTTACTAAGTGATGGCACTAACACTCATTGCAGTATCCCCTAAATAATTTCCCTCTTCCTTTCAGTTGGATGAAGAGCACAAAGGTAAGGTTACCAAATTTCTGATGAGTGAATCTTGTTCCTTGTAACATAATAGATGACGGCAGGTAGACGGGAATGGCCCATCGAGTCTGCTTAGGGTTTTAACTTGCCACTCGGTGCCCTTATTGAGTAATATGTAAGCATTTCATTTTCATAGGAAAGTAATCCATTCTCAAAGTATACCTAAAGACATATCTGTTGTTTTTCATTTAGTAAAATGTTTAACCATAATGGGCCCGAATTTCAGTTGGGCAGTGCTACGTGCCGCATTGGTGCATAGCCTGCCCATCTCCTGCCTAATCCGGATTTTCCATGCTGGGGTCATATGCAGCCCTGGCATTGAAAATCCGTGTGTCTCCGCACAGCCAGGTAGCCGTAGGAGCTACCCGTGTTGTACCGATTTTCGATGCTACACAGTTAGCTCAAGTGCCTTAAGGATCGGCGAGCTTTTCCCATGCCTATCTTTACGGCACAGAGCGCTAACTGTGTAGCATTGAAAATCGGTAGTGCCATGGCCCACCTCCTCTCCACCCCGGAACGGCCCCAACATGCCCCGATGCTATGCGGCTAGCATCTGGATGCGTTAGGGACGTATCTGTGATTTTTGAAGGGCACTACCTGTGTAGGTTCCCTTTGAAATTCCCGAATAAGGCTTTTACATGGGTAACTAGGGAAGTTACCCATGTGAAGACCTTCGAAAATTGGGCCCAATGTATTTTGGGCCCAGAAAGTAGAGAAATGCAGGGAAGTAGCAGTGTCCAGAAGAGGCAAGGGGTGGAAGAAGTAAGAGGTGCAGGGAAGAGAATGAAATGACGGATAGTGAGGGACCCTCAGCACAAGACCTACTCAGAAGTCACATCACAGGCTGGTCGCAGCTGACAGATTCAGGCAATCCACATCACTATGGAAAAGAATTAATTCTTTCCTGAAGAAGTCATCAGTGAGGCTGCTGGGGAGATCATTCCACAGGTCGGGTGTGGAAGCGGAGAAGGCTCTATTGCGAGTGTTCTGGTTTCTGCTGATAGGTTAGCATTATGCTTCCGCCTTGTTCAGTTGGGGGTTGATGTGCTGATGAGGGATTCTAGGTACGTCAAGGATTGACCGTGTAATGCTTTGATGATCATGGAGGACTTGTATTTGACTCTGCTGTGTACAGGTAGCCAGTGTAGGTTTTTCAGAAGTAGTGTGATGTGATCACTCTTTCTTGCATTTGCAAGGGTGCGTGTTGCAAGGTTGCCCAAACCGGCTCCAGTGATCACCTCTCACTTAGACTACAGGACTCTGAGCGCACCACCTTTCGCCACCAGTCTATGTCCCTATAACTATTCTTCTCAGGTCACACGGAGGGTAATGTGCAGACATTCTGTACTGCTTTTACCAACCCACCTACAAGCCCCTTTAAAATGCTGTGGCAGGATTATTTCAACCCAGATGCTTCTCATATCAGCACTTCCTCTTTCATCTCACCCTATGCTCCTCCCCCTGAATGCCATCAGCAAATCCCAGCTCTGCACTTTCCATTATACTTCCACACAGATATCTGCCTGAATTGTACAGCATGCTCCCTCACGCTCTGTCTAAAGCTCTGCCTCCTTCCTAGTATATCAATTTCTAACCTGGTTTCCACTGATCATAATCTCATTCGGACAATTTCTGTAGATTTCATGGGAGTGGGGAATAACATTCTCACAAAGCCGAGCAGGAGTCTTCCGTCCACACTGGTGCCAATAGGGGGAGGTGCTCCTGCGATATCGTGTTTTTGGTTGTAAAGAACAGGCAGGTGAAATCACAGCACCTCCCCCTACTGGCAGCAGCAAGGAATGTCTCCTGTATGGTGAAGGCTGCAGGGATGTCAGTCCCTCCTTCCTCCAATGCACTTGTTCCAGCCCTAACATTTTCCCTCTGCTCTGCTGGGACTTAACCTTCTGTTTTAAAAAAAGAGGCAAAAAGCAAGGACAGAAAAAGAAGACTGAGGGGGTTATTCTGTGCTATCAATAGCGGGGATGGACGGCCAGACAGGACGTCCATCCCCATTATTCAAGCCAGCTCCTGCCCCCGACTAAGTTCCCTGATGGTTGTGTGGGGATGTTAGACAGAGACGGGGAATGGGCGGCCTGGGGACGGAGTCGGGGCAGGCAGTGGGAGATCGCTGGCCCTGGACATACAGGGCCAATTCTAATTTCGACCCTGTACGTCCAGGGCCAGCGACATGTGTGGGGACGTTATTCCACCTCCGAGGTGGAATAGCTTCCCTGGATGTGATTTTTTTAAGTGCCTGGGGCTTGGATAGGGCAGGAGTGGCCAGGGGACATTCCACATAGCCCGACCCTGGCCTTAGGAGGCCAGATTGGGGGTCAGGCAGCGGGGAATAAGCCCCTTTTTCAGGCGGCCAGCATTGCAGCTTGTAAATGGAGTTGCAGTGCTATGGCAACATGACGCCATGGTGCCGCAGCTCCATTAAAAGCTCTGATTGAGTTAGTCGGGCTGTGCATGTACATGAAGGCTGGACTGAATCGCAGTCCCAGCCTGCACGTCGTGCTTGATCGCGATTCTGATCCCGCGGGGCTAGATGTGTCCCGTGGGATCAGAATCGCGATCCCTTCTGTGCGTCTGGTTCAGATTTGAATGTGATCATGGCTTTACCTTAGTTGGCAGTGGTTCGATTAAATGTGGAGAACACAGTGATTGGCATCCTCCAGTTTCAACTTGTCAAATTGTAGAGCATCATCCTTAAATGGAGCTCACCTCAGTCAGCCGAATAGCAAATTGTTCTACCTACATTTCCACCTTCATCCTCACTGACAGATACTTATCCAAAGGCCCCTCTCCTCAGCCCCCTGTCTGTCCTGACTAAACTGTGGCTGCCCTGAACACAAACTTTCTTTTATGTGTCTTTACAGTGCTTTATAAATGTTTCATAGTAGTTGTTGATGTATGTAGGAAGGAGGTATAAGCTAAGTTTGTGGTGGGAAGGACTGAGTTTGTAACATTTTTAAATTTCTGCCAAATTCTGATGCATCTCAAAAAAATTGTGTCTCCAATACAGATTGTTCCGCAGCCCCTGTCAAAGAGAAAACTGGAGATTACGGGGTAAGCATGCACTTGTTCATGAGAGAAAGAGACAGAGGGAAGGGGACATTAACAGAAAAGTGGTCAATAGATTAAACATCTCAGAATATCAAATAAATGGAGACAATAATCAGAACTTCCCATCAGTGATATGCAGAGACATTGTAGAGATTCAGAATCAAAATGGGTTTAGTTTCTTAAGATAGAGCCATAAGAAAGGAGTAGCCAAGTGGTTAGAGCAACTGCCTAGTACCCAGAAGATCAAGGGTTCAGTTCCCACTGGCACTCCTTGTGACTTTGGGCAAGTCACTTTACCCTCCATTGCCTCGGAAGAAAAGGCTGGCAATCTACTTCTGGAATACATTGCCAAGAAAACCCAGAGGTAGCTGGGTCACCATGAGTCAACACTGACTTGATGGCACTAAATTTAAAAAAAAAAAAAAAAGATTAGTTACAATTACACAAAGCCTTAAGACTACTCATAAATGCATGTGCTTGCCTAGGCTGTGCCCCAACACATAAATATCACCCAACATTCACTTGGGCAGGCTCTGCACCACTGACCCTTAACACTGGATATTAATGCTGGAGTCATATGCATTGTATATCTAGGGATCACAGCACATGCCAGAAGCCACAGTAGCTAATCGGGCAGCAGCAATTTTTTATTATTATTATTTTTACATTTTACAATCATAACATTAACAGAAGATTAAACATCAAAGAAAAATACAAAGTATATCCAAAATACAGCCACACTCAGCAACGAAAACATAATACATAATACCTATTTCCCCCTCCCCCTTCCCCGACGCACTTGCGGGCTTCTTATTAGTACTTATAATGATCTGGTTATTCTCCATCATTAGTACCTAGGGCTGTATACTGATCTAAAGCAGGCCACCTAGAGAGTTTTAGCACTTTACCCTCTAAACATGAGACTTTATCGTGAGCCTTTTCATATTTGGCGTATAAACATAATTGGTTCCACCATTCCACCTAACTTGGCTTAACAGGGTTTTTCCAGTGAGCTAGTATTAATTTTAACGCTACCATAATCATGAAATTTAATAAAAAGAAATTTCCTTTGTCGATCGGAATCTCTGCCATATTTAACACAATTATACGTCATGTCAAGATAGCAGTAAATTTTACGACATGTTGAATTTTGGCCTTACCAGATTCCAAAAACTCTGAATGTAAGGGCATTCCATCATCATATGTCTTAACGTGCCCTTTTCCTTATGGCATGACCAGCAGCGGTTATCCTCCTTCTTGTTCAAATTAGCCAATCTGACCGGGGTAATAAATGACCGATGAGCAAAGAAATACATGGATTGGGTGAGAGCAGCAGATCTGGAAGCCCGAACAGTAGTCTCCCAGAATAATTTCCATGTCTGTTGTTCCATGCTAAATCCAGTCTCTTCTTTCCATGCACTCAACAGACCTTTATTTTGTGGCAAAAAGTGGTCCTTAAACAATGTGTAAAATCTTGACACGATTCCAGCCTTGGATCCTATTTCTTCAATGATTCCTTGTAACACCCATGTTTGGGAAAAATCCCCAGGGCTCGCTCTCAGATTACCAACACAATGCCGCAATTGTAACCATTGAAAGTGACATGCCGATGGTAGGCCAAACTCTTGTTGCAAAACTACAAAGGGCTTCCAGGTCGAGCCATCTACTAAATGACCTAGAGTCCAGATACCGGCTCTTTGCCAGTTCCGCCATGCACATGTGGCTTTGTTGATTTTAAATACAGGATTAAATCAGATCAGCAACAAAAGCGACAAAGGGTTATCCCTTTTTAATAACTGGGAGAAGAGACTGGAATGCCCTTTGCGTAGATATTATTACACGTCCCACTTTGGAATTTTCTGGATTTATCATTCCCATGAGCAAATTGACAGGGCACGGAGCAGCCAATCGCTCCTCCACTTTCAACCACGTAGGTTCTTGGTCAAGAGTGCTGCCTGAAGACCATGCCACTCCTTGCTTTAAGACGATACTAGAAAAAGTCTGGAAAATGTACGCAGCCTTTAGACTTGCTGGCTTTTAATTTTTTTAACGCTATCCTGGGTGTTTTCCCTTCCCACAGGAAAGTGCTGATTGTGTGTTCCAGCTTTCTGTATATCGCTTGGGGGAGCAGGACAGGAAGCATTCCCAGTATGTAATTTTATTTTTGGCACTAGCATCATCTTAATAGCTTCTAAGCGGCCCCACCAAGTAAGATGCAGCGGGGACCATTTCAGGGTAAACAAGCGAGCCATCTCCTGGAGCTTCTCTATATTTAACCTCACCGTTTCATCTAGAGGCGCACAATATTGCACCCCCAAATATTTTATTGCTGAGGACTCCCACTGGAACGGAAAGTCCTCTACCAGAGCAGCATTCACCAGGTGATTTATAGGAAAAGCCCCTGACTTAGTCCAGTTTACTTTATAACTGGATAGCCCTAAGTACTGGCTGATTATCTGCAGCAGAGACGAAATTGATCTAGGGCTAAGAAATAGCAATAAGTCGTCTGCGTAAGCAGAAAGCTTAATTTGTAGGTCTGCAATTCTGATTCCTTGAATCTCCTCTGATTGCCATATCAGCGCCAACGGTTCCAGTGCCAGATTGAACAGAAGCGGGGACATAGGGCAACCTTGCCTGGTGCCCCGGCACAGAGAGAAAGGTTGCGAAGCAATTCCATTGGCAAGGATCCAAGCTGAAGGGTTTACATAAAGCACTCGTATCATATCCACAAATTCTTTAGGCAAGCCAAACCATCTGAGCACATGGTACAGAAAAGGCCACTCTAGCCTGTCGAAAGCCTTTTCAGCATCAAGTGAAAGGCCCACAACGGGCAAAACAAGGTGTTCCACCCTTTCGAGCAAGTTGCACAGGAGTCACCCATTGTCTGCAGTTGACCTCCCAACCACAAACCCACATTGGTCAGGATGTATTAGCATGTGCAAAACTCTGTTAAGACGTCTAGCCAAGGTACTGGAATAAAGCTTGTAATCAGCATTTAAAAGTGAAATAGGTCTATAGTTGCTGACCAACTTTGGATCCTTCCCCGGCTTTTCCAATACAACAATCATTGCATTAGCAAATGCACCAGTGTTACTGTCTCGCACCTGACGTGCCTAATAGTATTTCTTTAACTGAGGGAGAAGATCCATTGCAAAGATTTTGTAGAATTCCGTCGGAATCCCATCCAGACCTGCAGCCTTCCCACCTTTCATGCCTGCCAGTGCCTCTTTCAATTCCATAAGCGTAATAGGTTCACTTAAGGCAGCTACATGCTCCTCCCCAAGATAAGGCCGCACAGCCTTATCCAGCAGTTTCTTACAGACTGTTTCATCGAAACTCACTTCTGGCGTATAGAGTTGCACATAGAAAACACAAAATGCCTCCGCTATTTCACAACTATTGCTCAAGGGTCTCTGCTGCTCATCATTTATGAGAGTTATATGTGATTTTATGCGCTGAGTCTTTAGTTTTGTAGCGAGCAATCTGCCAGCCTTATTCTTCTCCGTGAAGTAACAAGCTTGCTGCGCAAACATACAATGCTTCACCTCAGCGCTTAATATCATATTGTATTGGTATCTTAATTTTTGAAGAAGATTCAAAGCAACAGAACTGAATTGTCTTTGCAGAATTCTTTCTCCCGCTGTAATTTGTTGATCAAGCTCTTTAAGCTTTTCTTTTGCCTTCCTGGTCGCAGCAATAGAGAAGCTAGTTATATGTGCTCTTATTGACGCTTTAAATGCTTCCCACCACGCCCAATTCGATGTGTCCTCTGGCGAGTTATTAATAAAATACTCTTTTATTGCTTGCTTTATTTGATCTTTAAAGGCTTCATCTGTTAACAGTGATCTATTGAAGGACCATGCCTGCTGCTTAGAGAGGTCCACATTTGGCCTTAGTTCCAGAACTATCGCCGCATGATCTGAGATATGAGTGCTAAGAATATTAGCTTTGCTGGCTTCTTGCACCAACGTTCTAGATGCTAGGAAAACATCTATGCAGGAGAAAGAGCCGTGAGGGCAAGAGAAGAAGGTGTAATCTTTTTCAGAGGGGTGTAAAATCCTCCATATATCTACCAATCCTATTTCACACATGAGCAACTTCAACACCACCAATGCTCTGCTACTTTTTCTTACCCTGCTCAGTTTGCAATCTATTAAAGGGTCTAGGGTCATGTTGAAATCTCCTCCTATTGGAAATGAGAAGTCTTCCTGGATTACTTCTGCTAATGAGTGAAAAAATATTGGATGGTCGCAATTTGGAGCATACACATTCATTATAGCTAAATGCTTTACAGCAAGGACCAAGTGGGTTTTAACCCATCGCCCTTCACAATCAGCCCTTGTAGAGAGGACCTGGGCGTCTACCGAGCTACTTATTATTATTATTATTATTGCCAGCCCGTTCTTTTTTCCAATAGCTGGCGAATGAACAATCAGCTTATAACGACCTGTGGCCAATTTTTTAGTTTCCTTAGTGGATAAATGTGTTTCTTGAAGCATTATTATATCCGCATTTTGCTTTTGACAATATATCAGTATCTTTTTTCCTCTTTACAGGATGCACTATGCCCTTTACATTCAGAGATAATATTTTAAGGGGGTTCATAAGAACGTACCAAGGTTTAGTCTGCTTTCTATAGTCTGAACCAGTCTACCCTTATGAAAAATAGCCCATATATTTATCCTACCTTTACTTTGCCCGCAGTGCATCAACCACCACCCCCCCCCCCTCACAAAGAAGATCAACACAAATGGGTGAGTCAGCGGGCCTCAACATGGCTGCCACATGACCCTGACAAATAATTAACACATTTGTCCTGTGCATATGCTAAACTTAGGATTTATAAGATCACTCATTATTTTTATATATATTTTATATCATCCTTGAGAGCTTTTTTCCTGCCCCTCTTTTCCTTACCCCTTATCTTATACAATTAGATTAGAACTTTCCTATATGTATTTTGCATAAACTGGGAGTCCCATGTTATACCTATGGTCCTTCCTAGTACATCAGAACTTAAGGCCCCGGGTTTCCCTTATATGTCCTGGAGGCTCTGCAGTCCTTTGCAACCCTACAGATTGCATAAAGTTCTTGCATTCCATAGCGAGCTTTCTGCTGATCTTCAATGAACTGCAGTAGCACACTAGGATCCACAAATGTTTTTGTGCGATTGTCCAGTATGACTTTTAGTCTTGCGGGATAGAGAAGACTATACCTCGCCTGCAGCTCCTAAGAACTGCTTTCTTTTTTCCATTGTTGTTCTGCTGAGGTCTTGAGGGAATGAGACCCTGTGCCCTTCATGTGCCAAAAATGGAGACGTTCTAGCCGCAGCCATAACTTGGATAGCATGCTGATGCCTTAACAGGCAAAAGATCAATGGTCTCGGCTTCCGATTTTGTATTCCGACCTGGGCAGGTATTCTATGGGCCCATTCAATTTATATCGGTTTGCTGAAATTTAGTCGCAAGAGCTGGGGTATCCACTTTTCTAAGAAGGCAATCGCGTCAGAACCTTCTGCTCTTTCTGGAACTCCAACTATCCTGATGTTATTCCGGTGCGATCTATTACTGAGATCTTCCAAATTCAGCTCCAAATTTTCCACCTTTTTAAAGGACTTGTTGAAACTTCCTTATCTGCTCCTCGTGCTTTGCAACTGTTGTGTCCATTTTCTCCACCCGTCCTGCCAGGCTTCCCAATTTCACTTTCATATCTTGCATCTGATGCAATGCGTCTCAGTTTGTAACAACAAACGTTTTCACCGATCGCACCTCTGCCAGCAGTTCTCGCATCGTCTCATCTGGGTCCCGCGCTGTGGACATCTTATGGGGGGGAAGGAGGATCTGGCTTGGCCCTCTTGGAGCCCGTGCTTGTATTTAGCAAAAACTCCAGTTTGGTTGGTTTACCGCTCGCCATCCTCGTTCAGCAATCCAAGCTCCCAAGGTAGGATCAGTTGTGAGAGAAAAATCACCACCGCACAAGGCTACTGTTTGCAGGATTCTTCTCGGGTCCGTGGGAGCAAGCTCCTACACAGCCATCTTGCTTTGCTGCTGGCTCCGCCTCTAACCAGGCAGCAGTGATATTGCACGATGTCCAGTTAGCTCCTGTGGCTTAAAGATAGGTGAGAGTTTTCCTCGCCTATCTTTTAGGTGCAGGTTGCTAACTGGGCAGAATGCAATATCGCTACTGCCCAGTTATCGATCATTTCTGCCTCCTGCTCCTCCCCTGAATGCCCCCAACATGCCGTGGATGCTAGGCGGTTAGCAGCGGGGCGCATAAGGGCCATAATCGGGTGTATTCAGCAGCACTAACTGTGTTAGTGCCGTCGAATAACCCTCTCAGCGGCTGTTACACGATTTACAGGGCTGTAAACCATGTAACTTCCCTCTGAATATCGGGCCCTATATGTATAATTTTGAATGACAATAAGAAAACTTGTCTGCTATAAAATAATGCACCGACTATGCAATAAGTCATTTGAATATCAAGCCTACCGTATCAATAAATGGATGCTCACAGGCTGCTCATGCTAAGGTCCCTTTCGAAAAATATTGTTGGAATTAGTGGAATAAAGATAGATGCTTCTGTCAGGATTTCAAATAATGTGAGAGGATATAATCGATCCTATCGTTCCTAATCAATGTTTGCATCCAGAAGATCAAGGGTTTAATTCCCACTGGCACTCCTTGTGACCTTGGGCAAGTCACTTTACCTCCATTGCCTCGGAAGAAAAGGCCTGGCAATCTACTTCCGGTGATACATTGCCAAGAAAACCCAAAGGCAGATGGGTCACTAGGAGTCAGCGCTGACTTGATGGCCCAAAAAAAACAAAAACAAACAAACAATGGAACAACAGGCTATTGACTTTGGGGGACATTAAACCAAGACACCAAAACACTGCAACTAAAACTATACCTCATATATTGCATGCTGTGGGTATGAGAATTTACAGAATTCAGTTCATGCCATATACTTTAGTTACAAAATTTGCAATACCCAACTCTTAATGTATAGGAACACCAAGTTTCTTCTCAGCTTAAAGAGAAATCAGCAAAAGCCGTCAGCTTAATTACCTGTACTCCTATTAAACACTCCCAAATAGGGATCTGCAAAGCGGTGTGACGACTAGAATGATCATTACGTTAAGAAACCAGATCGGGGGGGTCTAGATTACAAGCAAGACACTTTAGCCACAAAGTAGACAGCAAACGGTTCACAATTCACTCAAGGAGAAGAAAGTTTATCTTTCAACATTTCATTAATGAAGAAAAATAATTCCCTCAACAGGTTTTTACAGACTTTTCTAGTGGACAGGCGAAAAAGACCTTTTTAGTCTTAATTTCCAACTGGTAAAAACATTCAAGCAAATCATGAGCTGCAAGCTGTGTTTCCCCCATTCCAAGATAAAGGAGACACATTAAAGTCAACTAACCACTGGCTCACCAGAAACTCGTAGGTGTCCAGAGCCTGACCATCCCCTTATGTTGATTCCCCAGCCAATGAGAGAAGACAAAAGGTGAACATACAGAGACTCAGATACTGGACATCCTTCTGAAAGGACAATTGCGTCCCCCCACCCATCCCCAAACAGTCACCATTTCAGATTCCGACACTATCAATGAAATAGCATCAAATAAACATTCAGTCAGAGATGATCCCCACACTGTACTTAAATAAAAGAATTGCTATAGCAGGTGGCCGGGGTTCGGACACCAAGCAGGCACCTGCGTGTTTTTAAAAAAACTTACCCTACAAAAGCATCTGAAATTGCAGATATGATATAATGACCACAGCTGCATTCACACCAGCTAAAGAACAGGTGTTCATGTGTATATCTCTATTTTATAAAGAACGCTTGTAAATTGTGATTTCATCCAGAACTTGCATCCAAACATGCCTACACCCAAGTTGCATACAGCTATTGCAGGTTCTTATATAACTGAGACAATACGGGCTAGAAATACAAAGAGAATATTGGGCTAAATCCAGAAGTGTAATGTGATTTCTCACTTTTGTGTAGATATGCTTTCTACCAGTTCTTTTCAGACTCCAGAACAACACTTCCAGGCAGGGAAGAGGAGGAGAGGGGTGAACCTCGAGTAGAGTAGGGAATGGTTATTCTACTCCCTAATCAAAACCCTCTTCTATTCTTTCTGCACCTGGCCCACCTCTATTCTCCCCTGCTCAATATTCACTTTAAGGCACATTTTACAGAGGCCATCCAAGTGCAGTCTGGGACATCCAAGCCAGAACATCAAAAAAAAAGGCAAGCACATCCAAGTTCAGGCATGATTTCACAAATACAGACGTGCCTGATAAAGACGTTTGTTGGTCCCTGGAATAGCATTCAGTACTGGGGAAGTCTAAGACACATGCAGCAGTGGTTCAAACACCAGACAATTTCCCAACAACACAAAAAATATCATTGCAATTGTGGAGCTTACTGGGGATAATGTAGTGCCATCTTCTTTACACCCTCTAGATGTTTAACGGCCCAAATAAGCACTTTCCCAATGTCTATTAGTGCCTGGAGCAGGTCTAAAGTTGGACTGTCGCAGACGTCCCTGGGGGTTCTGAAATTGACCAGGGACATCTACGTCCATCACTTTGCCCTGGACATGTCTCCATTACACCCCTTACCTACTTAGATGTCCCCTCTTAGAAGACATCTTCAGACACCACTTGGAAAACGGTTCCAGCGATATCTTCACAATCTGGATGCCCATAAGCATGTTTTGGGTCATCCAAATTATGAATAAGGCTTCTAAACTGACTGTTTTGTCTACAAATTAAGCCCTGGATATACTTATCCTGAAAATGTGGTTGCTGTAGAATGAGTAAAGAATTGTAATTGCCATTTTAGTCCATGCAGATATGTAAAAACAAGCTATTGGTGAGAACTTTTTATTGGACTGGCTTAATTTATCTGTGACTAGCTTTCAGAGTTATCTTCTCTTTATCATGTTGGAAGGCAAGGGGGGTTCGTCCTCACATTCCACTGAATGATTTTAGAGATTATGTATAAGCAGACTGCCAAATACAAAAGCAATTTCTTTGTTAGGAAAAAGAGTGCTAAAAGCAAAGAACAAATATACTTAAGGGCATGTTTACTAAAATATGCTATGTTAGCATGTCGCAAGCCTCAAAAGTTAGTGCAGGAGGTGCAGTAGACCCACAACAACTGTTGGAGATGTGCCTGGCATGTCCCGTTGGAGTTACCAGAGGGAGGCACATCACCAGCTGCATTTACTGCCTCCCACTAAGGAGCACCCATGCAAATGTCAGCATTCGCGGTTCGTGCATGCCACCGTCACCTGCAGTAGCCGCCAACGTGCTTCAATGTCCACCTTCTGTCCCTAACTCACCCAGTGACCGTCCCAGTCTCCACTAAGTGGTTACCGTGGGACTTCCCATGCTAACAGCATACAGTAAACGCTGTGCTAGCCATTAGCACACTTTAGTAAATATACTCCTTAATTTGTTATTGTTTTTTTAAATATGTTTTAGAAAAGTCCAGGTGGCGGTTCTACTCTCTGTGAGTTTGTGGATCAAAAGACAAAAGAGCCGTTTGAAGAAGCGGAAATTGGAAACTATAAATTCATCATGGATATGAAGAAACAGTGTTTGGAAATCCAGAAACTAGAGCTGGAAATATGGAAACTGCGGCTGGAAATACAGAAACTGAATCTGTAACCAGAGCAGGTGTCGTGCCCAGGACAGTGGTGCTGGATAATCCTTCATATATTTTCTAACAAGAATGTCCCTGAAGGACTCGTAGCTCGCACTCTAACAAAAGCTGATCTTGCTTCTTACCTTAATGTCTTTGCTGATTTCTTTCCTCCCCCCCAACCCCTCAATATTTTCTTCTCTCAGACAGTAAACAAATGGCAGGAGGGAGTTTGGATGATAGAGAGAAACCGATAGCAAGCCAATTCAAGAAAATAATTACCACTACCATAATTTAAAAGGGATCACACTTAGGATTTCAAAATACGGAAAAATAACTTGAAACAAAAGAGGAAGTGAGAAGAAGACCAACAGTGAGCACCAAGAAGCAGACAAGCCGCACTTGGAGGTGAACCAAGCAATACTGTTGCTAGGGTCAGTTCCCACTGGGTTGGATAACCAGTAAGATGTGATAAGGGTTGTGGGGATCAACAAGAAATCACTGTTAACCCCAGCTGTGATGGAAATTAAGAGGCACCCTAGTAAGAGGTATGGGGTGCTCTCTTTATATGTTCTGATTCAAAGAAACTCCTCAGCCTGTTTTAACTCTTTCAATTCCAGCTATCAACTACTAGATTATTAATAATCATCAATAAATCACTGCAAAATGTATACTTCTGGACCACTTTTATTGCTATATCCAGTGCAACAGAACAAAAGCTTTCTTGGAGGTCCTAGTATGGTCAGAACAGTGGGGGAGTTTAAGGGGACAGTTTTCAACTTTTCTGCATTAGGACTTTCAAAATGTAAACACATTTACGTTTGTGTTGGAACTTTATAACCACAATATTTTTACTTGCTGATCCCACTGAAATTAGTGCACATATGGACTGGATTTTTTGGCTTTCAATTAAAACTCGGAATGAGTTTATTTATTTATTTATTTAACATTTTTATATACCGCCTTTCAAATTCTCAAGGCGGTTTACATAGAACAGAACTGAGTTATGCTTAATACAATAGTCATTCTCCTTCCTCAGAAGTCTTCACAGTCTTAGTCTTTTGTGACGTGCATCCATTAGTACCCTTTCCCACCCACACTGCTGGTAAGGTCCTTGACCCTATCCTCGTCTCACCGCCTCTCCAGTCTGCCCTTTCAGCCTTTACCTCTCTTTCTGTTCCATGGTCTGATTACTTTTGCATACTCTTTTCCTGCCAGTCCCCTCATGTCGTTACATCTTCTCCCCCTTAGCCACTCCCCTAGTTCCTCCTCCCTGATTCTCAGCTGGGATCTTTCCACTCGCACCCTCGAGCGCTTTCTGTCTGCAAACATCATCTTCACACCAGATTTCCAGTCCCTTCCAACTGATGAGCAGGCTCAACTTTGGATCTCCTCTCTGTCTTCAGCTTTTGATAATCGCCCCGCTTCAACCCCGTGCCCACCTGCCCAGCAAAAGTCACCTTTAGATCCACAATGGTCTCCGGCTCTAGCACCGTCAGCTCCACAGGTCTGAGCATCTTTGGTGGAAACAACCTTCTCTAGACTCTCTCCATCTCGTTAAGAACCTTCACTGTCAATATCGGTCTATGGTCCACAACGCTAAGAAAAAATATGACTCCACTCTCATTTCTTCCTCTGCCAATTCTTCCCATCACTTAAATTCAGTTCTAGCCACTCCCTCCAACTTCTCAACTACATCTCACCCTCCTAACAGCACTACTTCCCCCTCTCCCCACCTTCTTGCTGACTACTTTCATAACAAGGTTCAGACTCTCCGGTCTACTTTTCCCAACTGCCCTCCTTCTCTTCCCCGCTCCCCTACTCTCATTGACCCCTCTCCTTCTGATGGCTCTCCCTCCCCTAATCATTCTCTGGCTCATATCTGGTCCTCCTTTTCCACCATTTGCTCACCTGAATTTCGTCATCTCAGAAGACCACCTGCTCTGCGGATACCATTCCATTTGCCTGGCTCACATTCCCTCTCTTGCACTTCTACTTCTGATCTTATTCATGCTTAACAGTAGCCTCTTTTCTGGTACTTTTCCTTCCTCTTGGAAATATGCCACTATCTGCCCCATCCTGAAAAGCCTGTTTCTTGATCCTTCCGTCCCTGCACACTATAGTCCTGGTTCCACTCTCCCCTTTCTTTCCAAACTACTGGAGAAATTGGTCTTTTCTCAGCTTTCCTCTTTTCTGGATTCCAACCAAGCTCTTCATCCACGTCAATCTGGCTTTCATCCTGGGCACAGTACAGACGCTACTTTTCTTTCTTAGTGGCCTACAAAGAGCTCACGATTGTGGTGACATCTCGGGACTGCTTCCTTAGATCTCTCCTCAGCCTTCGATCTGGTCGATCATTCCACACTTCTCTCATGACTTCACAATTTTGGTCTGAGGAGCACGGTACTTAGCTGGTTTTGGTCTTTTCTGTCACAGCGATCCTTTTTCTGTTTCCACTGGTGCTTCCTCATCCTTCCCCCCCTCCTCCCCCCCCCCCCCCCCCCCCGGCCTCTGCTTTGTGATGTTCCCCAAGGTTCCATGCTAGCCCCTCTTTTTGTTGAACATTTTCCTGATCCTGTTAACACTTCTGGTCCAGCAACATGGTATCCTGGCTCATTATTACACAGATAATATCCTCTTACTCCATCATACCAGCCCACTATCCCCGGATCTCCCCTCCCCCCACCCCCACTTTAATGTATATCTCTCTTCTATCTCTATCTGTCTCAGTAATAATTTTCTACACCTTAATCCCAGCAAATCCCAGCAATCTGGTTTACTTTCAGCAGTACCCCTTCCCCCCACCCCCCAATCTTGGCTCTCCTTCTCTCTGGTTCCAGAATTCCCTTAGATGATTCTATGCAATATTTAGGTGCTACATTGGATTCTTCCCTATCATTCTGGGCACATCTCTCCCTACTAGTCTGTCAGTCTTTCTTCGCACTTCGCCAGATTTGCGACATCCACCCTTTCCTTTCTCCCTCTGCTTTGACCACTCTTCTGCTCACACTTGTTATTTCCAGACTAGCTTACTGCAACATTGTCTTCCTTGGTCTCCCTCAGTATCAACTTCACCGGTTACAACTCATCCAGAATACTGCTGTCCATATCCTTGCCCACGCCTTTCACTCTACACACATTACTCCCCTCCTAGTTCATTATCACTGGTTCCCTATTAAATACTTCCTGCAATATAAGCTCCTTCCATTAGCCCATTATTCACTTCATACTGGTTCCCCCCATTATCTCTCAAATACTTTGCTCCTCCACTATCCACAGCATCCATTCAAATCGACTGCACCTTCCCTGTGCCATCCAAGCTCGGTTAGAATCTACCCACTCCTCAGCCTTTTACTTTCTTGCCTCTGCTTCACGGAATACACACCCTTCTGCCCTCCACCTTGAACCCTAGTACCCCAAGTTCAAACTGTCCTGAAAACCCACCTTTTCAACATAGCACACAACTTACAGCTTTCATAAATTTATTCCCATTGTCTGCTCAACCTTTCCTATCTACTGATGTTTTATTCTCATTCCCTCTCTTCTTGGTATGATTGTTGAGACCTTTTCTATTTCAAATGGCTTTTCCTTCCTCTTCTAACTTTTTAATTGATTTTATGTACTCTGCACACCACCCTGCTGCTATTGTGAAGGGCCGTCAATCAAATTTTAATAACCATAAACTTAAACTTTGCCTTTTTCCGGATCCTGCTGCATCTTTGTAACTGGAGCTGACGTTTCAGCCACCACACTGCGGCTTTCTTCAGAGTGAAATGATTAAGCGGTGGATGTCTGTTCTTTTACATAGTAGTCCTCAAACTGGATTGGTTGTAATGAGGCGGGAAATTTGAAACATCAGTTCCAGTTAGGAAGACGCAGCATGACTTGGAAAACTGCAACATTTAGCATACTAGCTGCAGAAGCCAACATTTAAAGAAACTCTACAGGGACATCATCTTCACATTCACCAGAGAACCTTCTGATCTATGGGAAAAGAGAAGTCTCCAGCCTTTCTCCAATAGACTTTCCCTCCAAAATTCACATTTCCTAATCAATTGGGATTGAGGACTACTGTATCAAAGCACATACCTCCACTGCTCAAACACGTCGCCCTGAAGAAAGCCGCAGTATGGTGACTGAAACCTCTATTCCAGTTACGAAGACGCTATCATGACCCGGAAATAAGGCTGACAACATTTTGAAAGGAAAAAACCCTCCCAACTGCTGCTAGCCATGCTCTGCCCCATCTCATCCCCTGCCCCACCCACAAAAATTTGCAGAGAGGGCAATGGTGCAGGCTTCATCATCTGCAGCTATATCAAGGGGGGGAGAGTGGTACAAGAGATTGGACTCTTCAGCACCTATTCAGCCACAGTCCCCTTCTCAGGCCCCTCCAACCAACATATGCTCTCCCATACAGCTTTAAATACAAACATATATTCTGCATCCACTGAATCCCGCTCCCCCCCTACCCCAACATTCTGTGCAGAACAGAGCTAGAAACAAAAAGAAAGAACGAGAATCATAGCACAGGACCTATAGAGCAAATCTTCCATCCCACAGCAGCACTTACTTCTTAAACTCACACAACACTGGCTAGAAAGGGACAGCACAGTAAATACTGCCATGGGTCCTAGAAAATCCATACACCTACTAGGAAAAGTGAACTAGCCAAATTATTATAGATCCTTGCATAGAAAATCCATGTTAGCAGAATGTGTGGCCTGGATCTTGCACGTTGAAATGGATAGACTCTCACAAAGAACAGAATAAAGGACCCCAAACTAAAACTAGGAATGAAACTGAAGACCCAGGAAGCCAGACTCTGCATGCAGATAAACAGAAAGGGATGCATTGAAAGACAGCACATGTTAAATACAAAAACTGACAAATTCCAATCACTAAATTGAAAATAAAATTATTTTTTCTGCCTTTGTTGTCTCACTATTTAATTGTTCTAATCCTATTGGTTCCAGTCTCTGGTTTCTGCTTCCTTACATCTTCTCTTAATTTTTTCCAGGGTCCAAGTCCATCTACTACTACTCTCCCCTCCTGTCTTCTTCACCTCCTCCCTTATATCCACCTATGACACTGATCATTTTCCTTTCAGCTTTCTTTCTTTGGTTTATTTAGATTTCACTATCCTATCACTTTACCTATCACTTCTCAACCCTAATCCCTAACCCTTCTATTCCCCATCTCTCTCTCCTTTCCCAGCCTTTATTTCCCAGTATTTCATTAACCCTTCCCTTTCTTTCTACCCCTCTCTCTGTTTCCCCGCTCTCCACCTTCCTCCATTCAGTATCTGACCTCCTCTCTTTCTAGCCACGCCATAACCAGAATTTCCGTCTTCTCCCTATTTCCTCCTATGTCCAGCATCCCCCCCTCTGTCTCCCTCTCTTGCGCCCATCATGTTCCATCCCCCCTGTCCTCTTCATCTCACCATATCTCATATGTCCAGCATCTCCCCTCCCCTGTCTAGCATCTCCAGCAAAATCTCAGCCCTCATGAAAGGAGCGAATGAGGGAGAGATAGAAGGGAGAAGCGGGTGCAACAGAGATATCCTGTCTGTCTCGCCTTCAAACCCTCCTCCCAGAAGGCAGGTTGAATCTTTTTCCCAGAAGCCCAGCATCGGTCCTTTTCCCTCCCCAACTTAATCCCAGAGTCTCCATTCACACCTCCAAAGTTTCTCTTGTTCATCAACTCAATTTCCAGCCTAGTCCCTACTTATCACCTACCCAATCCATGTCCCACTTTGCTTGCCCCAGGATTATCTGTTTTCAGCCCTATTTTTCACCCTCCTCACTTAGGGGCTCTCTTTTTCCCACCTGTTCTTCTTCTCAATGGTGGGGTCCCTATTCCCTGAGAGCCATGCTTTCTTCATATGTTGGTGTCTACTCACACTCCCCCCCCCCCCATTCATTTCCAAGCTCTTCCTCTCCCCATCCCCATTGTATCTCCCTGTACCTGTTCACATCTTTATTCAAATCCCCTTCCAAAAAAAACAAAAATCACCACTAACCTTCCTCTGCAACAACTAAGACAGAATGAATACACTTACAGTTGTGGGAGGGGGGAAGCACCCAGATGGGCCAGAGACAACTGTGTTCCAAAAAAAGAGGGAGAGGAGAGGGGGAGGGGCTGCCTTTGCAGCATTCATTGGAGGGAGGCAGCCGAACCAGTGGGAAGACATTCTCTCTCTCTCTACCTCTTCCCATTTTCACTGTCTTCAGCCTGCCCTCCTGCAAAAGCCAGATGATGCACTGATTTTATTTTCAGACCTTGCAGAGCCTGTGGCAGTCAGTAGGGGGGAAGCCCATGGACTGATATGAACATCTTCCCCTCTCCTCTGCTCCCCAACTGGTTTCTCGTGGCCCGGCCCTATGTGCCTTAAATCACCTGATGCATGGGGGCTGTGCATTCTCATTGCTGGCATCGCAGGAGACACTCACTCTTTTGGGAGAAAGAATGGCAGGCTGTGCAGTCACTGGCTCTCTCAGCCGCAATCGTGGCTGTTTCTGCACATCTGCTCATGGGGGTGAGATCCCCACAAGCAGACATAGGAGCAATCAGCCAGCCTCCAACATTCAAAACTGGCCAGGCTGGTTGGCAACCCTACCCAGAAAAACGCAAAGTTTAAGTCAGGTACATCCCTAAACAAAGGCAGGGACAGTGGTAATCTGCACGGAGTAGTAGGTACAACCCTAAACAAAGACACGAGGGGGGGGTTAACCTGCATGGAGCAGCAGGCACAACACACATTATTTGTGATAACCTGCATTCTTACAAGTGAAAAACAAAACAAAATGATACTGGGGAACAAAAGGTTTCACCTGTACACCACTCTTCATCATAACATACTATATCCTCAGAAAATATGAGTTCATCTTCTATTTCCTACATGGATTAGAAAATTGCTATATTTAAAAAAAAGTCAAAACTAAATATGGCTCATCCTTTCCAACTTGTATGAATAAGCAACAGGGACTAAATCTCCTTAGGATCTTCCTGGTGATCCAGAATGGGCTCGATGGACCACTGGTATTTCTTATATTCTTAGGGGCCAATGTTCAGAATCGTCAGCCAGTCGGTCAATGGGAGGCTGTCCAGTTAAGGGTGCTGACCACAATATTCAGCAGTGCAGTCCAGACAGTGCCTTTGAATATCTGCACAGGCTGCCCCAAACTGTCCGGTTAGTGCAAGGGCAGTTCATGGTGCAGGAGGACAGTGTCAGTGCTATCCGGATAAGTGCTGACTTTATCCAGTTAGCTAAATTTTCAGTAGGCTTCATGAAAGCTATCCCAAACTGCAATCCAGAGACGTGTCAGCTAAAAAGAGTTAGCACTTATCCAGACAGTGCCGCTCAACCCAGGTATTCAGCAGCACTGCCACTGAATGAATATCTTGTCAATATTTAAAAAGCACTGGATGACAGAAGTGGCGTTTTTAATATCAGCCCTTCAAAAATCGAGCAGTTGATTGCAGAATTATGACAGAATATACAAAAAACAGCCTGCAGATGGCAGTAGTGGGACTCTTGCAGCCTGCCCTTACCCTTAGGGTGAGAGAGTGAATTACTTTGGAAATGTTTACAAATTGTCCTGCCAATAAAGTTTCCTGACTCTGAATCTGTCTGTTGCAGACTGAAAAGTGTAGGTACTGGTGGCCAGCAGTGCAATGGGAGTGGGCAAGATACAGCTGCCCAATCAGTCTAGTCTTGGTCCCCTACTCCATGGTTCTATGGAACTAAGCACTGAATTACTTAAATCCGAACACCATGGCCAATGAATGCCATTTGGTAAAACCAGGCTGCAACAACCTCTTTTAGGTGACATGAAGCTGCCTGGTAATCTGATCTAAACTTAGGATTTTAAAAGTGAACTTGGCTTCTTGATTTCCATGGCAACTTTTTGTGCTAAATTTAAATAAAATGACATAAGGTGATCAGAAAATGAAGTCTTAATGTTACAAACCGATCACTGTCTGACATCTGTATTGCTGGTGATAGCAAAACCTGCAGCTGGAAGAACGTACACAGGCAAGAGAGCAAAGGCAAAAATTGTGAAGGAATTTAAGAAAGCCTGAGATAACCCTTGGCTCTAAAGGAGTGAGGGCAAAGGCAGAGGTCAACTCAATTCTGTAGATCACACCAGGAATGAAACTGGGTAGAATTTATGCTTTAGGGTCCTTATCTGCTGTCAAATTCTGCTTTTCTCTTGTGAACTATACATATGTGTTGCATACAACCAAACAAGCAAGTCTGTGTTACTTAGGAGAATGTCTTAAACATTTTTTTACTCACAAGATTTTTCCTCTCTAGCCAGAGTCTGCCCTTAACATGAAAGCAACACACTGTCATCAATCCTAATGTGTATTTTTATCCAAACAGCTTCCTTGGTGCAGCTACCGCTGTTGTTCTCAGGATATTTCTCCTTGCCCAAGAACAAATGAAAGTGTGAGCTGGAAGGAGAGTGCAGAAGTCGTCTCTAGGAAACACCTGTGTAAACTCTTGCAACATCAGGTTCCAGGAAAACCTCATTCAGGAGGCATGTACACATAGATACACAGAATTGCTAAATTACCCAGGGAAAAAGTTTAGACCATTCCTGGATTTCTAACAACCATATCCTGGTGCAAAGTGAGACATGCAGCAGAGATTCAATGGGTTGAATCGGGGACTGCAAATACCACACTGCCCTGGGGATATAAGCTGAAAACCAGGACTGTCCAAAAAGTCTCCCTCTTGGAAGTGGCTGAGTCAGCAGCTCTGGCCAGGATTGTGTGTGTGTGTGTGCACGTAATATATGGATATCTTTTTTCCATAAATGAGGCAGGATGCTGGTGTACTATCTACATGCTTTATTAGCAAATTTAGGTGGATGCTTTACTTTAAACTTCCAATCAATAATCTCCACAGCTAACATATAACCCCCTGCACAACTCCTTCCATTTTGCATTTTCAACAAGCAATAATGTTCCCAGTCTCAGCTGTTCTGGTGTTTCTGATGATATGGTGGGAGATCATTTTGCAGCCAGTGATCACCAGATGGTGTGGTTCAGTATTAGGACTAGGGCTGTTAGAATCCATTCAAAAGCGAAGGTCTAAGATTTTAGGAAGACTAACTTTGCCAAGATGGGCCAATACCACAGGGAGTCGTTACCGGGATGGGAACAGCTGGGGGATGTAGAAAATCAGTGGGCAAAACTGAAAGGGGATATTTTAAGGGCAACCAACCTTTTTGTTAAAATGGTAAATAAAGGTAAAAGGAAAAGGAGATCGCTATGGCTTTCAAAAGAAGTAGCTGAAAATGTGAAGAAAAAGAGGGAGGCCTTCATGAAATACAAGAGATCACAGAGAAAGGAAAACGGGCAACTATATTTAGAAAAACTTAGAGAAGTTAGCAAAGTAGTCAGGAAAGCAAAGATTCAAAAAGAGGCCGAAATAGCCAATGCAATAAAATGGGGGGGGGGGAGGGGGGATAAGACATTTTTCAGATATGTTAGAAGAAGAAGGGCAAAAGTGGTATTGTCAGACTCAAGGGTGAAGGGGAGGCATATGTAGAAGCTGATGAAGATAAAGCGGAATTGCTTAACAAATATTTCTGTTCTGTGTTCACAGATGAAGAACCAGGAACAGGACTTCAGAAAACACCCACAAACAGAAACAGAAGCGAGGGGCGTCTTGAACAATTTTCAGAAGATTGCGTTTGTGAGAACTTAGCTAAACTTAAAGCTAGGATACACCCTAGAATACTGAGGGAACTTGGGGACGTTCTAGCAGCTCCACTGACTGACCTTTTCAATGCCTCATTGGAGTCAGGAGTGGTGCCAAAGGACTGGAGAGAGGCTCATGTGGTGCCTTTACACAAAAGTGGAAATAAGGATGTAGTTGAAAACTATAGGTCGGTTAGTTTAACTTCGGTGGTGAGTAAATTATTGGAAACACTGCTGAAAGAGAAAATGGTCAGGTTGCTGGAGTCCAGCAGATTACAGGATCTGAGGCAGCATGGATTCACCAGAGGCAGGTCTTGTCAGACAAATCTGATTGATTTCTTTGACTGGGTGACCAGGGAGTTGGACCGAGGGCGAGCCCTAGATGTGGTGTATTTAGATTTCAGTAAAGCCTTTGACACCGTTCCTCACAGGCGACTTATAAACAAACTGAGCACCCTAGGGATGGACCCTAAAGTTACTGTTTAGGTTAGAAATTGGTTGAGTTTAAAAAAGGTTTGGACAAGTTCCTGGAGGAAAGGTCCATAAACCATCATTAAGAAGGGACCCAGGATATCAATGCTTGACCCAGTACAAGCATTGCGGAACCTGTGTCTTTTGAGGAAACTGCTAGGTACGTATGACCTAGATTGGTTAAACTCCACGATAGTTCACTTCCCCACTGTTGACCTGTGCCTCCTACATGAATACACATACAATTTCCACTCGAATTTACATATTTATATAGTAAAAGCATATTTATAGTATAATGTTGACTGTACATAGTTATCCCTGTTACTCCATGTTATATATTCCTGTGTTCTCTGTAAACTCAATGTTACCTGTTTGCATTGCAGTATATTTGTTCGATGTACACCGCGCTGATTTTAATAGCGCGGTATAGAAGAGATGTTAAATAAATAAATAAATAAATAAATTGGCCACTGTTGGAAACAGGATACTGGGCTTGATGGACCTTGGTCTGACCCAGTATGGCATACCTTATGTTCTTATGTCATGAGTGGGAGGTGACAAAGGGTACAGGTAAATAGAGCTCACTCTGAGGAGAAGGAAGTTACCAGTGGTGTGCCTCAGGGATCTGTCCTTGGTCCAATTCTTTTTTTAGTGATATAGCAGAAGGACGTCGGGTAAGGTTTGCCTCTTTGCGGATGATACCAAAATCTGCAATAGAGTAGACACCCAGGAAGGTGTAGATAACATGAGGAGGAATCTAGCTAAGCTTGAAGAATGGTCTAGAATTTGGCAGCTGGGATTTAATGTTAAAAAATGCAGGGTCATGCATTTGGGCTGCAGCAATCCAAGGGAGCAATGTAGTATAGGGGGTGAAGTACTTTTGTCCACTAAAGAAGAGCGGGACCTAGGCGTGGTTGTTTCTGAAGATCTTAAAGTGGCTAAACAGGCGACAGCAAAAGCTAGAAGGATGCTTGGATGCATACAGAGAGGAATGGCTAGCAGAAAATAGGAGGTGATAGTGCCTCTGTAAGTCTTTGGTGCGGCCTCATTTGGAGTATTGTGTGCAATTCTGGAGACCGCACCTTCAAAAGGATATAAACAAGATGGAGTCTGTGCAGAGGGTGGCTACTAAAATGGTTAGTGGTCTTCATTATAAAGCATATGTGGATAGACTTAAGGATCTTAATATGTACACCTTAGAGGAAAGGTGGGATAGAGGTGATATGATTGAGACGTTTAAATACCTCTGTGGCATAAATGTTCAGGGGGAGAGCCTCTTTCAATTGAAAGCAAGTTCTGCTACGAGGGGACATGGGATGAGGGTGAAGGGAGATAGATTCAGAAGTGATATGCGGAAATATTTCTTTACGGAAAGAGTGGTGGATCCATGGAATAGTCTCCCAGTGGAGGCGGTAGAGATGAGGACAGTAACTGAATTCAAAGAAGCATGGGACAAACACAGAGGCTCTCTAAAGGCAAAAAGGGGACTGTTGTAGTTGTTGTTATGGAAGGACAGACTAGATAGGCCATGTGGTCTTTTTCTTTCATCATTTTTCTATGTTTTTTTATGTTTCTATGTTCTGACCCTCCGTATTGTAGACTGCAGACTTTGGGATTTAATGTGCTACTCTCATAGCTTCTCCATTGTCATTTGGCATTTATTTACTTTGTAAATCGCCTTGATACATTTTCTAGAAAGTTGGGAGGGCAAGATATGGGAAAGAAAGAAAAGAAATTGCTGATTACAGCTCTTGGCTAGTCTGCTTGTGCATTTCTCAGACATTAGACTCTCTCAGGGATATGCGCACTCATTATAAAGTCCTTTAATTTACAGGCGCCTTTGACCTTTCTGAGCTTTATTTACTCTTGCTGTATAGCAGGTGCAAATGTCTGCACCTTAACTTCAGGTGTGGCCTTTGTCACTTACGCTAGTGTTTTAGAAAGACAAGAAGGTACCTACTTGTCTTTATAAAATAGCCTTACAATAGATGCATTTTGATCTTACCTAAGAACTCCGTTATAGAATTACTCTCATGACGGCACATTTTACAAATGACGCCCAAGTATAATCTGGGACGTTCAAGACAGGACATCTGGAAAACAAAACAGGCACGTTCACGTTCAGTCGCGATTTCACAAACGTGACTTGCCCAATGTGAACATCTCTGCAAATGTTTACATAGACATCCCTGGAATAGTATTCCAGACCATGGATGTGTAGAAATAGCCTAATGGTTAAAGTAATGGGTAGGAACCAGGGTTCTAATCCCTCTGCTGCTATCAATATGATTCTGCAGAGTACCTGGGATGGTGGAGGGCCGTCTTCTCTACGTCCTCTGGATGTAATGGTTAAAGTAATGGGTAGGAACTAGGGTTCTAATCCCTCTGCTGCTATCATTATGATTCTGCAGAGCACCTGGGATGGTGGAGGGCCGTCTTCTCTACGTCCTCTGGATGTTTTGCAGCCCAAACTAGCACTTTCCTGATGCCTATTCGTACCTGGAGCAGGTCTAAACTTGGACAGGGTTGCAGATGTCTTCATATTCCTAAATCAAGCAGGGACATCTAAGTCCATTGCACTACCCCAAACATGTCTCCGCCACACCCCCTGCTACTTGGATGTCCCCACACCAGAGGCATCTTTAAAAGCTGATTGTAAAATGGCTCAAAGGACATCTCTGTGATTTGGATGTCGACGTGCATGGTTTCGGACTAAGGCTTTTAAAATGACCCCAGTAGTGTCTCAAAATACAAAGTTAGATTTTAAAAAACATAGTAACATAGTAAATGACGGCAGATAAAGACCAGTAGGGTCCATCTAGTCTGTCCAGCAAGGCAGCAAGAGTAGGTGCACCTACCACTCTGTGCGGGTCGCCCTCCCCATGTCTTTGTTGAGGGGTGTACCCACCGCTCCATGTAGATCACCCCTATTTGCTGAGATATAAGAAATAGTTATGTTTAATTTTATTTTATTTTTATTTATTTATTTTATTTAGAACACATTTATATACCGCTGCTTCCAGCGATCAGCAGCGGTTTGATTCTTCTTTTGGGAGGTGTCAATCAGGACAGGGTGGGGAGTATATACATAAAGGACTGAGGGGGGGGGGCACGGCACACATGGTTAAAGTTTTTGGGTTAAACTTATTTACATTATACAATACATATTCACAGATTTAGGAAATCACATTTTCCATGGCTATACATGGTTACACAGGCGGATTTAAAATTCATATATATTTATGGCTGGTTGTAGTAGTATTTAAATAGGTGGGTTTTTAACTCTTTCCTGAATCTTGTAATGTCCTGGGTTAGACGTAGGTCCACAGGGAGCTGATTCCATATAGTGGGCGCGGCAAAAGAGAAGGCTCTACGACATGTACTCGTTTTCACCGTTCGGATTGCTTTGGGGACCTGTAGGGTGCCCAAGTTGTTAGTTCTTCTGTTCCTATTTGCTGGTTGTGTGCTGATAAGAGAGGACAGGTATGAGGGGGCTATGTTGTTGATCAGCTTGAACGTTGTTACTAGCATCTTGTACTGTACCCTAGCTGCAACAGGAAGCCAATGAAGGTCGATCAATATTGGGGTGATGTGGTCAGATACTCTTGTTCCCATTATGATCCTAGCTGCGACATTTTGGGCCATTTGAAGGATACCTAGTGATTTTTTGGGTAGACCTTGGAGGATGGCATTACAGTAGTCGAGGTGCGGCATAACTAGTGCTTGAGCCACTGACCTGAAGTCGCATGGTGCTATTATTTTCCTTAGAGGTTGTATCACCCTAAGTTTATAGAAGATGGCTTTGTTTGTTTTCCGCAGGTGTGTCTCCATTCTTAGGTTGCAGTCGAGTGTGACTCCTAAATATTTGATTTCTTCTTTTGCTTTGTATGTGTTGTTGCACAGGGTGATTGAGTCAGGTGACTTGAAGTTGGGTTTGCTGGACATGTACATTACCTCCGTTTTTTTGTGGTTTATCGCCATGTTATTTTTCTGTAGCCATATCAACATCTCGTCCAGGCTGTTTTCGAGCTGTGTATATTTGGGGTCGGCGACGTCTAGTTGTGTGTAGAGCATAATATCATCTGCATAGATGTGGTAGTTGATGCTATGCTTTCTAAAAATGTCACAGAGGGGTTGCATGTAGATATTGAACAGTAGCGCCGAGAGCGCTGAGCCCTGGGGTATGCCCTGCGTTTGAGTGAATGGTTTTGCTTCTTCCCCATTAAATTGTACTTGAGGCCTTCTGTTAGATATATAGGAGGAGAACCATTTGAGGGGGGTTCCCTCAACTCCTATGGATTCTAGTTTACTAAGGAGTATCTCATGATGTACCGTGTCGAAGGCGGCTGAGATGTCAATGAAAATGAGTATAAACATTTTCTTTGTGTCTTCTAGGCCTTTAAGTAGGTTGTTCATTAGTGCTATTAGAAGTGTTTCTACTCCATGGTTTCTTCTGAATCCGTATTGTTGTTTGTCTAGGGTATCATGATCGTCGAGGTGGTCTTGAAGTTGCATTAGTACTGCCTTTTCTATGATTTTTGCCAGGAATGCGATGCTTGATATAGGGCGGTATGATGATGGGTCCTCTTTGTTGAGGGAATTGTTCTTTAGGATCGGCCTTATTATAGATTGTTTTAGTTTCTCAGGCATTTCTCCTTGGCTTAGTGATTGATTAACAATGTGGGCTATTTGTTGGTTTATCTCTTTTTTTGCCGCTTTGATCCAGGCAGTTGGGCAGGGGTCAAGTGGTGAGGTGGTGGTGTTTATGGAGGTTAAGATGTTGGTGATTTGTTGTTCATCAATGTTGCGGAATTTGCTCCATGTAGGTTCCTGCTTCATCTTCGTTCGTTGGTGTGGAGTTTCTACGGCAAACGTGGGGGTGGTAGTATTCAGTTTGCTTGCGTAGTGGTTTGCTAGTGTTTGTGGGTGTATTGGGCTATCCTGAGGTCCAGGGAGGGCTGTCTTTGTAAGTGATTTTACTAGTGCAAAAAGCTCCCGTGGTTTGTTAATGGCTTTGTTCAGAATGTTGGTATGGTGTAACCTTTTTGCTGTGTTTATTTCCTCTTTGTAGTTTGTGAGGAGATTGAGGTACACTGTCCTGAGTTCGGTGGATTTGGTGTGTCTCCACTTTCTTTCATGCTTCCTGAGCTCTCTCTTCATTTTGGTCAATGTTGTGGTGTACCAAGGTTCGTTTTGTTGTTTTGATGTGTTTGGCGTCTGAGTCCTTTTGGGAGTTGCTATGGTCCGGATTCCGGTGTCCCATTCATTTGCTAAGTCATCGAGGTTTGTTTTGCCGAGGTCTATATGTGATTTGATGGACTCAATCAGACCTTCCATGTTTGCTTTGTTGAATCGTCTTTGTTGGTGTGATGTTCTTTTTGCTTTGGTGTCTTTAGACAGGTTCGGCAATTTCATCTGTATATTGATTTGGTGGTGGTCTGACCAGGGTAGTGGGTTGATCTCTATCCTGGGCTTTTCGTCCTTGTCCTGAACATTTTTGGGTGTGAAAACCATGTCTAGTGTATGACCTTTATCATGGGTGGGTTCTGTGATTTGTTGCTGGTAGCCTAGTTGGGTCATGGCTTCCAGGAAGGTGTTTGTATTCGTGGCAGACGTTGACGCTAAGTTTAGGTCCCCTAGTACAATCTGGAATTTTCTAGGTTGCGTTGATGTAATCGTTTCCAATGCTGATGCTAGTATCTCATATTGCGGTGTGGGGGGTCTGTATATCACGCAGATGGATAAAGCGGAGTTTTCGATCTTGAGTATGTCTATGTCTGAGTTCGAGCTCTGATACGTGCTGGAGAGTTTCAGGTTGTCTTTTGCTATTATGAGTACACCTCCACCCTTTTTATGGGATCGTGGACAGTTATAGACGTTATATCCAGGTTTGCTAAGTTGATTCAATATGGCTGAGTCTGTTTCCGTGACCCATGTTTCGGTTATACATAGGATGTCTGGTTTCTCATCTGTGATGATGTCGTAGATTATGTGGGTTTTATTCCTCTTATAGGGATCCACTGTATCTGTCCCATGCCATTTTGAATTCTGTCACTTTATTTGCCCCCACCAATTCCATCAGCAGGGCATTGCAAGCATCCACCACCCTTTCAGTGAAAAAGTATTTCCTAGCATTGCCTTTCAATTTACCCCCTTGCAGTTTCATGTTACGCTCTCTAGTTTTACAGCTTCCCCATCTTTGGAAGAGGTTTGTTTGATCATTAATACTCTTAGTATTTAAAGGTCTGAATCATATCTCCCCTGTCTCTCCTCTCTTCCAGAGTGTACATATTTAGATCTTCAAGTATTTTCTGATGCAGGCTCCAAATCATTTTGGTCGCCTTCCTCTGAACCGCTTCCAGCCTTTTTATGTCCTTTGCGAGATACAGTCTCCAGAACTGAACACAATATTCCAAGTGAGGCCTCACCATCAACTTGTACAGTGGCATTAGTACCTCTTCCTTTCTGCTGGTAATTCCTCTCTGTATGCAACCCAGCATCCTTCTGGCTTTTGCCACCGCCTTGTCGCACTGTTTTACTACCTTGAGATCCTCAAAAACAATCACTCCGAAGTCCTTCTCCTGGTCCGTGCACACCAACCTCTTGCCCCCTATCGCATACAATTCCCTTGGATTTCTGCTTCCCAAGTGCCAGACCATTCTTCCAGATTTTGTAGATCTTTCCTCATGTTATCCACTCCCTCAGGAGAGTCCATTCTGTTGCAAATTTTGGTGTCATCTGCAAAAAGACAGACTTTTCCATTCAGTCTTTCAGAAATATCACTCACAAATACATTGAACAGTACTGGTCCTACGACCGAACCTTGGGGCACACTGCTAATCACCTTTCTTTCATCCGAGTGAGTTCCGTTTACTATCACCTTCTGTCGTCTCTCAGCCAACCAATTTCTGATCCAGTTTACCACCTTGGGACCCATCCCCAAGCTATTGAGTTTATTGATAAGCCTCCTATGAGGAACAGTATCAAAGGCTTTGCTGAAATCTAGGTGGATCACATCCATCTCATGCCCTTGATCTAGTTCTCTGGTCACCCAGTCAAAGAACTCAATCAGATTTGTTTGGCAAGATCGTCCTTTGGTAAAACCATTTTGCCTCGGATCATGCAACCTGTTGGTTTTGAGGAAGTCCACTATTCGCTCTTTCAGGAGCACCTCCATTACTTTTCCTACCACTGAGTTAAGGCTTACTAGCCTGTAGTTTGTCACTTCTTTCCTACTGTCACTTTTGTGGAGAGGTATCACATCAGCCCTTCTCCAGTTCTGCGACACTTCTCCTGTCTCCAAGGATCTATTAAAAGCATCCTTTAACGACCCTGCAAGAACCTCTCTGAGCTCTTTCAGTATCCTGGGATGTATCCCATCTGGTCCCATGGTCTTGGCCTCTTTCAGTTTTGCAAGCTGTTCTAATACATCATCTTCTGTGAATAGTGTGGTATCTACTCCATTCCCATTTGTATATTTGTCAATCACAGGTGGTCCTTCTCCAGGATTTTCTCTAGTAAAAACAGAGCAGAAATATTTTTGTTTAGCATTTTCGCATTTTCAATGTCACTTTCCACAAATCCGTTCCCAGCACTTTTGAGTCCTGCAATTCCACCTCTGATTTTCCTCCTCTTCCGAATATACCTGAAAAAGGTTTTGTCACTCCATTTCACATCTTTAGCCATCTTTTCTTCTGCCTTTGATTTTGCTATCCTTATTTCTCTTTTTGTCTCTTTTAGTTTGATCCTGTATTCTTTTCTGTGTTCCTCTGTTTGCGAACTTTTGAATTTTATGAAAGTTGTGTTTTTTGCCTTTATTTGTGCAGCCACTTCTTTGGAGTACCAAATAGGTTTTCTTTTCCTCTTGTTTTTATTTACTTTCCTTACATACATATCTGTTGCCCCTTTTATTGCCTCCTTTAGTTTAGCCCATTGCAATTCCACTTCCCTTATCCCCTCCCACCCTGCCAACTTCTCTTTCAGGTACTGGGCCATTTTACTGAAGTCAGTGTTTTTGAAGTCTAGGACTTTGAACTTGTTGTGATTGGATTCTACCTTGGCTTTTATCTCAAACCATACTGTGTGATGATCGCTGTTGCTCACATGGGATATTGGACATGCTATTTCTATTGGTGAGCACTAAATCCAGCACTGAACTGTCCCTGGTCGGTTCCATCACCATTTGTCTAAGTAATGCATCTTGGAAGGCATCCACAATTTTTTTACTTCTTTCCAGATTTGCAGAAGGAGTACTCCAATCCACATCGGGTAGATTAAAGTCACCCAATATGATCACTTCCTCCTTCGTGGCTATCTATTTGCTATCCATTTCTTCTGTTTGAGTTGGAGGCCTGTAGACTACACCAGTATGGATGACAGGGCCATCTCCTCTTTACGACACAATCCACTGCGCTTCTTCTTTTCTCCACGTCCCCTGCATTTCAGCAGCTTTAATATTGCTTTTGACATACGGGGCTACTCCTCCTCCTTTTCTACCCTCGCTATCTCTTCTAAATAGAATATAGCCAGCTATGGCTATATCCCATTCATGCGACTCGTTAAACCATGTTTCTGTAATGGCCACAATGTCCAAGCCCATTTCCACCATTAGGGCTTCCAGATCAGGCTAGGCTTCGAGCATCTGTTGAATGACTTGCCTGTCTTTTGCATGGGTTTTGTCCTACACACCCCTTCCCGCTTGCCATTGGTATCATCCGTAAAGAGGCAAATCTTATCCGACAGAAACAAAAAAGGAAAATAAGGTGATACCTTTTTATTAGATTAACAATACATTCTAGGACTAGCTTTCAAAGATTAAAACCTTTTTCTGTCTTTACCTGAAGATGAAGGTTTTAACCTTTGAAAGCTAGTCCAAAAATGTATTGTCAGTCTAGTAAAACCTTATTTTCTATTTTTGTTTCTCTTTTTATCTATTATCAAAGTGGACTAATGTAACAATCACACTGCTTTATTCAAAATAGACAGAGTGGTGCTCTATGTTCACTGGCTGTCGGCTAATGTCTGTCCAGTTGAAAATTGGCCCAATGGATTACATACAGGTAAGTAATCCCTACAGAAGAGCTTTATAAATCTTACCAACAGATTGGCTCAGAAAAGATCAATGATTGAAAAAGCAAATGAATAACTTTTGTATAGACTTTCTGCCTCAGGAGGCTGAAACTGAAAGTAGACAAAGCAATGGGACCGAATGAAATACAACCGAGAATACAGAGGGAACTTGGGGACTTTCTAGCAGCTCCACTGATCGACCTGTTCAATGCCTCTTTGGAGTTGGGAGTGGTGACAGAGGACTGGAGAGAGGCACATGTGGTTCCTTTACACAAAAGAGGAAGTAAGGATGTGGTTGAAAACTACAGGCCAGTTAGTTTAACAACGGTAGTGAGTAAATTATTGGCAGCGCTGCTGAAAGAGGAAATAGTGAGGTTTCTGGAGTTCAACAGATTACTGGATCCGAGGCAGCATGGATTCACCAGGCAGGTCTTGTCAGAGAAATCTGATTGATTTCTTTGATGGGTGGCCAGGAAGTTGGACCGAGGGAGAGCACTAGATGTGGTGTATTTAGATTTCAGTAAAGCCATTGACACCACTCCGCACAGGTGACTTATAAATAAACTGAGCACCCTAGGGATTGACTCTAAAGTTACTGTTTGGGTAAGAAATTGGTTGAGTAGGAGGCAACAAAGGGTACAGGTACAGGTAACAGCAGCTACGGGTACCAGTCTGTCAACAATGAGCCGCCTGACTGAAGACCGAACACAATTTAGGATAGCTATCCAGAGGGTCGCCATGAGTCGACTCCGACTCGACGGCACTTAACAACAACAACAGGTAAATGGAGCTCACTCTGAGGAGAAGGAGGTTACCAGTGGTGTGCCCCAGGGATCTTTGTTAGTGATATTGCGGAAGGAATGTCGGGTAAAGTTTGCCTCTTTACGGATAATACCAAAATCTGCAATAGAGTAGACATCCAGGATGGTGTAGATAACATGAGGAGGGATCTAGTTAAGCTTGAAAAATTGGTCTAGAATTTGGCAGCTGAGATTTAATGTTAAAAAATGCAGAGTCATGCATTTGGGCTGCAGCAATCCAAGGGAGTGATACAGTATAAGGGGATAAAGTACTTCTGGCCACAAAAGAAGAGCGGGACCTAGAAATGATTGTGTCAGATGATCTTAAAGTTGCTAAACAGAAAAGGCGACGGCAAAAGCTAGAAGGATGCTTCTAGAGGAATGTATAAGTCTTCGGTGCAACCTCATTTGGAATATTGTGTGCAATTCTGGAGACCACACCTTCGAAAGGGTATTAACAGATTGGAGTTAGTGCAGAGGGTGGCTACTAAAATGGTTAGTGGTCTTCGTTATAAAGCATATGAGGATAGACTTAAGGATGTTAATATTGTGGTGATGCGCAGGTAGCTGAGCCTTTTAAAACTGAAAAAAAAGAGTTTTTTTCTCATGAGCGGGGGAAGGGCTCACTACAGCATAGCTCCCAGGCAGGAAAAGAAGCTAGAACACACACTAATAGGGATAGCTTGAAGCCACACCCAGCCTCTAGAGCTCGTGCAGGCAGAGAGGGGGTGGGGCCAGAGAAGGAAACAAGCTGCAGGATATTTAAGCTGCGTCACTCAGGAAGTGGGCAGGCAACAAGGAGAGAGGACACAGAGGGAGAGGCAACAGTTCCAGGAAGAGAGGCAACAGATACAGAAACAGAAAGAGGAAGGAAAGTTGCAGAACAAGCAGGACGTGTTCCAGGAAAACTGCATGCTAAAAGCCAGGAGGAGAGGCCAAGAGTCCAGAGGAACCAAGGGAAGAAACAGCAGTATAAGGCTGTAGGGCCTGGAGGTTCAAAGGGGACCAGCCATAACTCCCAAGGCAAGTGCAAAGGTTGTGGGCATGAGTGGAGCTGGGAAAGACGTCACGAGTATATGACTGATTCTGAAAGTAACAGCTCAAGTCCTGAGTCTGTGATTAGGCAGTACAGAAAACCAGTTAAAAAGAGGGTTTCTGCCAGTAAAGCAACTTGTGTGTGTCCTGAACAGGAGTGGCTAAGAGGAAGAAGGGCAAGAGCTTTTGACCCGGTAAAAAGGGGAAGCCAGAAGTTAAAATGGGGGAAACTTCTTAAGCTTTTAAAAGAAGTGAAGCATAGCGTTCCAGAACGTGCCCCAAGCCCTGAGTGTTATAGCACCCCAGAAGAAATGGAAATAGAACCATACTCAGACTCTCCAATATCCTCTGCAGAATCCATGGAGTGTGGGATTTGTATAAGCCGTGTTTAATGCTTTTATAAGAAGCTGTGGGTAACAGGTTAAGAAGATAATCTGTGCTGGTGTTATTGTGTGCCAAGGTGAAAAGCAGACAAGAAGTCACAAGAACCTCATTGTTTAAAAGCAGCCAATTGTATCTCTGGAGAAGCCAGGTTAACAGGGCTAGCGGTTTTAAACCAGGAGGCAGCACAGGAGAGATATCCTAATCTGCAGCAGCTGAGAGTTAAAGGTCAAAAACTATCTTACAGAAGTTTTTGGAAAACTGTGCATTTAAAAAGTGTTACACTGCTTTGTAAATGGAAGAAGCTAAAAAGAGTATCAAGAGTGAAGTAACTACTTGAAGAAATATTGCTGAGAAGTTTAAAGGAGAAAATATCCTGTATTTTCAGTTTGCAATATTGTTTGCCTTATCAAGGTCATTTGCCTCAGCAAGGTCATTTGCCAAAATTGGTTCCAGAAAGAAATAAATAAAAAGCAATTTAAGTTAACAAATTGTCCTGTGATCCTCTTCCACTCGAATTGCTGACAAAGCAAACCCACAACTACACAAAAGAAGAGTGATGTCCAGCGCTCCCCACTAGGCAACCGCCTAGGCGGACGGGGCAACGGCCACAATATGTACACCTTAGAGGAAAGGCGGGATAGAGGTGATATTATTGAGACATTTAAATACCTCTGTAGCATAAATGCACAGGAAGAGAGCCTGTTTTGATTGAAAGCAAGCTCTGCTATGAGGGGACATAGGATGAGGGTAAAAGGGGGTAGACTCAGGAGTAATATGTGGAATATTTCTTTACAGAAAGAATGGTGGATCCGTGGAATAGTCTCCCAGTGGTGGTAGAGATGAGGACGGTATCTGAATTCAAAGAAGCTTGGGACAAACACAGAGGATCTTGAAAGGAAAAAAGGGGACAGTTGCAGTGGTTGATATGGAAGGACAGACTAGATAGGCCATGTGGTCTTTTTCTGCCATCATGTCTCTATGACAGACATAAGGCAAGCCTGCGATTTTATTAAATGCTTGTGCTGTTCTTGGAGAAAGAACCTTGTGAGCATGTACAGAATGGTGTACACTAATGATGCTCTGTATATAATAAGTATTATCAGTTGAGGTAATTTTATTCGCAGTTGTGTAGCCTGAACAATTGCATAAGTTCAGATGAAGAGCCCCAGGCCCCCAGAGCAGGGAGTCCACTGAAGATGATTCAAGACTGGATACAAATGGGTCCCCTTCTTCTTCTCCGCCCCTGCCCCAGCGCTGTCTTTTTATTCTAGGTTTTGGGTATCTCCTGAAAGCAGTGCTATGATGAAGCAGCAACAACTCATGACCAGGGTGGCTTTACAGCTCCAGGAAGGTTCATATCTAGAATCATGACACACCTTAAAATGTCATTGCTAATCCTCTGAGCAGGCATTTGATGGCATTCACTGCTGGAAGATTGCCATCAAGCCCTTTTCTCTCAAGGTGTAGGACATGATTTCATACAAGGGGGGGAAGAAATTCTTGTTGCTCAGTCTTTGCTCTTCACAAGGAGTAAGGAATGCAGCAAATGCTACTTGCGCTATTCAGATTTAGTTTCTTTTAGATTTAACCACTGGCCTCTTCCAAGCCCAAGATCCCGGCCAGTTATAGTTTCCTACCCTAGTGACTTTACAACCTAAGTTGAATCTGAGGGCAAAGTGAATTGCCATGGTCACGGAGAGCATCTGTGGGAGGAGCCTAGGGTTTACGCCCAGCTTCCTTCCCGCCTGCTGCTCTAAGCAGGAGACTACTTCCTCCACTCCCCACAGGTGATAAAAGAAAAATGGAATTCCTCTGAGAACTAGGACTTCCTCATCCAGTGCTTCAGAATATCCTCAGTGCTCCTTTCAACAAGACTATGACTTATACTCACAAGGATTCGCTTATTATACTTGCTCAGCCATTGCAGCACCATGAAACAATTAGTATCGGTGTAACAGCTCCTGACAAAACTGAAGTACCTAATTCAGAATATTTAAGCAATGCAAATAGAGATCCTTCACTCTGAGCAAATGCAGTCAGCTTATGTTTAGATCTTTGTATTTCCGCGACTACATCAGATCCTTTATGCCTTATTACTTAATTCACCAGGAAGGTCTTGAGAATTGGAGGCTGATATAGGGCTCAGCAAAGATGTTTGCAGTCTGCTCCAATCCTGATCTTACCTTTTTTTAACTTTTTTTATTAACAGAGAAAAATGGCATAACAAACATAACCCTCTTCACATCCCTCATCTTTCCCCTTCTGTCCTGTCTTGTTTTCTCTTGATATTTCCCTTACTTTACATTATTCAAGATATATTTTCTTAATCAACTATCCTCATGATCCGTTCCAGCTAGTGTGATGCAGCAAGGGGTACACAGCTCATGGAAGGGCAGGAAAAAGAAAGACTTACCTCAGATTCAGCATTGGAAGAGAGCACTAGGCACTCTGAATCAGTTGAGCAAAGGAAATTGTTACTGCGTAACAAACAGAAAACTCATCAGGAACACCTGATTGAAAATCCCCAGGTCACGTGCAGGGCTAGGGATTACTTAAGACAGGGTTCCAGTCAGAGAGTGGCGAGAGTTGTGGCAGGAAGAGTTGCAGAGGGAGCAGCAGATACAGTTGCACCGGCAGATGCAGATGAAGGCAGAGAGAGAGAAAGGCACGTTACAACTCTCGAGCAAGGCAAAAGCCGGGGAGAGTGTGGCAGGAGGTGTGGCTCTCATCAGCTGAGCAGAAACCCCAGGGGAGTGCTGGGAGGAAACTTTTCTCACGGAGAACCAGGAAGTGAATCTGGCTCCAGCACTCAGGAAGAGAGGTTCAAGGCAAGCTGTACTAGGAGAAAACCTGCTACCAGAGATAGCCTTGAAGGAAAGCCAGGAGGGTCCCACTACACAAGAGACCGGTATGTGCCAGCTCTAAGCACAGGTCAGTGTAAGAAGAAAGTGTTAGGGGATGGGAACTCCAAGCACATCTGCAGCATAAGAAGTAGTTGTAAAGCTAGGACCAATTATACTTCTGCACAACCAGCCTGGGAGGCTAAAGCCAAAAGATATAGGGAGCCAAGTACTAAGGCAATCCCTGCAGAGAGAAAGAAACCTTCATATGCTTACAGGGAGAAGTTTAAAACTTATAAGTGCCAAGGGCGTGGTCCTGACTATAACCGCACGAAGCAAGGTGGTTCAGAGCTGTTGTTCTGGGAGGAAAGCCCAGGCAGAAGCTACTACCGAGGGAGGTATAGACCCGAAGGGAGAAGAGCCTCCATTGATTACCATAGCGAATTGTCACAAGACGCTGTGTCTGAACACTGTTCACAAGAGGAGTCTGACACAGGGAGTTTGGGAAGTGCTGGAGAAAGCATGATATGGGAAGATGGTAGCAGTCTTCCAGAGCCCATTCCCATGGATTGCAGCATGTGTTATAAATGCAGCCTTGATATTTGAGTAAATGCAAAAGAGAACTTTGTGCATGTAACAAAGAATGTATGTTTGCCACTATTTTTGTTACTTCGTTTACGTTTTGAAGTTTCTGTTCTTCTTGACAGTCCGAGCGGGACGGGGAATAAAATCCCACTTTATTTTCATTCAATTTGCTCTGAAAGACTCTTTTATTTATAAAGCCGGAGCAGTTACTTGTCTTATAGACCCTAGGCAACCGCCTATACAGGGCTAAAAAGGGCTCTAACCACGGGCCCCATCACAAGTTGGTGTAGTTTTATCGGATCCAGGCAAGGAGACAAGGAACTACGGGGCGGAGTGACAACGCGGGAAGAGCGAAGTTGGCGCGCCCGGAGGAGGATCCAGGTTCCAGGAGTGCGACGGCAAGCACCTTCTCAAAATAAGAACCTCCACCTTGCTCAGGTAACGGGTATTTGGGCACAGGTCGGGGAGGATCTCTGGTGAGAAGGAAAAGGCTTGGGAGGAAGAAATTTTTCTTTCCTTGTTACTATAGTGCCACACTTGGTGTTCGTGTTTCTGATTTATTTCCAGGAAAAGAGATGACGACGATGGATGCACAGGAGGTCCTAAGATGGATGAGCATGCAGTTTGAGAAGCAGGGAGAGCTAGCTCGAAAGAACCAGGAGCAGGCCATCGCTGCCCTGATGGATCAACAGAAGCCCCTGACTGACTTGGTGCATACTCTCCTGAAGGATCCGAAGAAAGAAGAGTCGCCAGCAGCAGTACCTATCTGTGGGGTAGGCCCACAGAGTTGTGGGATATGGACACTGGGACAAATGCATGCTAATGACAATTTTGATGATTTTGTGCAAACTTTTGAAAGGATAGCTCTTAATGCTAAGTGGCCACAAGAGCAATGGGCCGTTAGGCTGGCCTCAGCGCTAACCGGCGAGGCTCAGGCAGCCTACAGGGCCATGCCTGCAGCTCTAGCAGCTGATTATCAGGAGGTTAAGAGAGCTGTGCGTGATAGGTTGGGCTTAACCCCTACCATGTATAGACGCATGCTCTGGTCTACCCGGATTCAACCCGATGAAACCCCAAAGGCACTATATCATAGAGTGCATGGGCTGGTTTTAAAGTGGCTTGAACCCGAGGGTAAACCGATTGAAGAGGTAATTGACCTAATTGTATTAGAGCAATTCTTTGAGGCAGTGCCGGAAGAGGTTAGAACATTTCTGACCCTACAGAATTGTAGAACCTCTGCTGAAGCAGCGCACCTAACCGAAAGGTTCTTTGAGGCTGAAGTAATGAAAGAAGCCAGCGCTGGCAGCAGGTTAGGGTTAGCCAGCTCTGTAAAAAGTACCAATGTTTCTCCAAGGAACATAGTGGGTTCAAAGGAATCCATGTATAGGAAAGTGGAAGGTAACAAAATGTTAAAGTGCTTTAAGTGTGGAAGAAGTGGGCACTTGAAGAGAGAATGTATGTCTCGTACAGCACTTGTCACTAGCCATGAACACCACACAGCGGCAGGTTTCCGTGTAGATGTGGAGGTACAGGGAGTCCCAGCTAAGGCCTTGCTTGACTCGGGGGCCGACCAAAGTATGGTCTCCCGCCAGTTTTGGAAAACCATACAGGCCCAGAGGGGTTTTCCCCCGAGTCAGCAGGAAGGAACAGCGAAAATACAATGTGTGCATGGAGCAACAACTTGGTATCCTTTATTTAGGGTAAAAGTTAGGGGTTTAGGCACACGAAGGGAAGTCTTAGTAGCCATCATTCCCAAACTACCATATGATATAGTGTTGGGAAGGGATTGGCCACCCTTCTATAAAGGCATAGAGGGCAGTACGTGCATAAAGGGAGGATTAGTTTCCACCAGATCTCAGGCGAAGGGACTGAGGACCCCTAGTGAAACTTTAGTGGAGGAAAATCCTGCCCCTGTAGTAGAAGAAGGAGAGATAGAACCGGAAGAGGGGGAAGAGGTGATGGCAGATGAAGGCCTACACGAGCTTCCCAGACATGAGGATTTAATTGCTACCCCCAGCGAGGGTGAAAAGAAAAGTAAGGGTGAAAAGCGCCGGGAGAGACATCACCGAGCCCAGTTGAGAGCCGGAGTAGCCGATGGGCAAGGGTTACCCTGGGTACCGGCAGACCTAGTAAAAAAGTTTCCATCTTTTGCCAAAGAGCAGAAAGCAGACCCTGTATTAAAATACGCCTTCGAGTTCGCAAAGGCAGATAGAGATGTGCTCCCCAGGTTCCTATTAGAGGATGATATTTTATATAGGGAGAGTAGTAATCCCCAAAATGATGCCATTAGGAAACAGTTGGTAGTTCCTACCACCTTTAAGGCAGTGGTCATGAGGCTCGCTCACGACCACCCCATTGGAGGGCATAAAGGGGTGCAGGCCACACTCGATCAAATTCTCGAGCGTTTTTATTGGCCGGGAGTATTTCGGGAGACGAAGAAATTTTGTGAGGCCTGTCCGGCTTGTCAGCGAGTAAGCGCTGCTAAGCCTGTAGGAGTTCCCCTGATCCAAACGCCTACCATAACAGAACCGGTTAGGAGAATGGCAATGGATATTGTAGGGCCCCTGGTGAGAACCCCTAGGGGATTTCAATACATCCTGGTTATCATGGATGTAGCCACTAGATTCCCCTGGGCAATTCCTTTACGGAATATTTCCGCCAGGTTTATAGCCACAGAATTAATAAAATTATTTTGTGAGGTGGGTTTCCCGAGGGAAATGCTCACAGACAGAGGAAGCAATTTTGTTTCAAGATATTTAGCGCAAGTATGGGATGCTTTTGGCATCACCCATATAAAAACAGCGGCGTATCATCCACAGACAAACGGTCTGGTGGAACGCTTTAACCAAACCCTTAAGCAGTTGCTGAGGAGGGGGTTAGAAGGGCAAATGGCGAACTGGGACGTTATGCTCCCATTTGTCCTATACGCTAGCAGGGAGCGAACGCAAACCTCCCTAGGAACATCTCCCTATGAACTTATGTTCGGACGGGCACCACAAGGGGTCTTGGACATTTTGAGAGACCAGTGGGTGGAACCGGGTGAGGAAGAAATAGGAGTTCCCCAATTTCTTTGCGGGCTACGGAGTCGCCTCCAGAGGGCATCTCAAGCCGCAGATAAGAATTTACAGGATAGTAGGAAAACACAGAAAAAATATTATGACAGGGGTAAAAAACCTCGACAGCTGGCCACAGGCGATAAGGTCGTGGTAATGGTTACTGATCCAGGGCCAAAATTTGAGGCCCGGTGGGAGGGTCCCTATACGGTAATGGACCGCAAGGGTCCGGTGTCATATGTGATCAAGAATGACAGGGGACGCCTTCAGACGTTTCACATAAATGTATTGAAACCATGGCATGAAAGGATGGCCACTGTTAGCCGTTTCAGCATACTACCCAAGTACCAGGCAGCACGCACATGTCCACAGAAACCCTGGGAGGAGGGTAACCCATTATACAGCAGGTATGAGGGAACACTCATGAAACCAGGGCAGATTCCGGGCTGTGTGCACGAAAGTTCACCATCCCGGAATATCTTAAGAGGGGGGATATGTGATGCAGCAAGGGGTACACAGCTCATGGAAGGGCAGGTAAAAGAAAGACTTACCTCAGATTCAGCATTGGAAAAGAGCACTAGGCACTCTGAGTCAGTTGAGCAAAGGAAATTGTTACTGCGTAACAAACAGAAAACTCATCAGGAACACCTGATTGAAAATCCCCAGGTCACGTGCAGGGCTAGGGATTACTTAAGACAGGGTTCCAGTCAGAGAGTAGGAAGAGTTGTGGCAGGAAGAGTTGCAGAGGGAGCAGCAGATACAGTTGCACCGGCAGATGCAGATGAAGGCAGAGAGAGAGAAAGGCACGTTACAACTCTCGAGCAAGGCAAAAGCCGGGGAGAGTGTGGCAGGAGGTGTGGCTCTCATCAGCTGAGCAGAAACCCCAGGGGAGTGCTGGGAGGAAACTTTTCTCACGGAGAACCAGGAAGTGAATCTGGCTCCAGCACTCAGGAAGAGAGGTTCAAGGCAAGCTGTACTAGGAGAAAACCTGCTACCAGAGATAGCCTTGAAGGAAAGCCAGGAGGGTCCCACTACACAAGAGACCGGTATGTGCCAGCTCTAAGCACAGGTCAGTGTAAGAAGAAAGTGTTAGGGGATGGGAACTCCAAGCACATCTGCAGCATAAGAAGTAGTTGTAAAGCTAGGACCAATTATACTTCTGCACAACCAGCCTGGGAGGCTAAAGCCAAAAGATATAGGGAGCCAAGTACTAAGGCAATCCCTGCAGAGAGAAAGAAACCTTCATATGCTTACAGGGAGAAGTTTAAAACTTATAAGTGCCAAGGGCATGGTCCTGACTATAACTGCACGAAGCAAGGTGGTTCAGAGCTGTTCTTCTGGGAGGAAAGCCCAGGCAGAAGCTACTACCGAGGGAGGTATAGACCCGAAGGGAGAAGAGCCTCCATTGATTACCATAGCGAATTGTCACAAGACGCTGTGTCTGAACCCTGTTCACAAGAGGAGTCTGACACAGGGAGTTTGGGAAGTGCTGGAGAAAGCATGATATGGGAAGATGGTAGCAGTCTTCCAGAGCCCATTCCCATGGATTGCAGCATGTGTTATAAATGCAGCCTTGATATTTGAGTAAATGCAAAAGAGAACTTTGTGCATGTAACAAAGAATGTATGTTTGCCACTATTTTTGTTACTTTGTTTACGTTTTGAAGTTTCTGTTCTTCTTGACAGTCCGAGCGGGACGGGGAATAAAATCCCACTTTATTTTCATTCAATTTGCTCTGAAAGACTCTTTTATTTATAAAGCCGGAGCAGTTACTTGTCTTATAGACCCTAGGCAACCGCCTATACAGGGCTAAAAAGGGCTCTAACCACGGGCTCCATCACACTAGTTCTTAGTTCTTCAACACATTCTCCTATTTAAATTTGCCAAACTGTTTTTCTCTCACTATAGCTTTGAAACTCTGAATACATTCAACTACTTATAAAGCTCTCGAGAGGTGGAAAGAATGTGAGACTGGTCTGGTCCTTGAGAGAAGGAGGGGTTCCATACGGTGGACAGAGCAAGCATACATTTATACACCTTTTCTTTGTTTAACCATGTTGGCTTAACCAACACATTCCCCCAACTTTTCTCCTCCCCTCTCCCCCACCGCCAACTGCGTGCTGTGTCCCCTCCTTCTCTCAAGGACCAGACCAGTTTCACATTCTTTCCACCTGATACTGTTTCATTCCTTTCTCCATCTTCACTCCTCTGCTTCCCCACTCATCCGGTATCTGTGTTATATAGGGGGCCCATAATTTCCTCCATTTCCACTCCCTGCCCTGTAAAGTGTAGGTCATTTTAGCAAATCGATATGCCTCTCCCACTTTTATTCTCCAGTCCGCCCTAGATGGGTCCATTGGGTACTTCCATCTCCAGGCCAATGCAACCCAAGCACCAGCAGTAGCTTATGGTGGAACCACTGTTTATATTTCTCTAGCTCCTTAATCCCCAGTCCCCCAAGGCTCAAAAGTATCACCATAAGGTTCTGTGGTACTACCTCCCCCAAAATTTCTTTCATCTCCCAGAGAACTTCAGCCCAATATTTCTGGGACACCTGACATTCCCACCACATATGGTAGAAGGTGCCCACCCCTTCGCATCCCCGCCTGCATCTCTCATCCCCCATCCACTCAGCTTTTCCAAGTTGTTGCGGGGTGATGTATGCCCTATGTACTATACGGAGTTGTGTATATTGCCGGGAGGTCACTAATGACCATTTACTAATGCCTCGTGTATCTCTTCCCTCTCCTCCAATTTCTGCCCACTCCATTTGTGCCACCCTTGAACATGAAATGAGGCATTGCCCTCCATCGCCGATTCAAGACTCTTATAAACCCTTGACAGTAACCCTTTGCTTGCCAATCTCTTGAACAGTACATTTCTAACTCCGCTGGTGTTCTTCGTATAGCGATTTGGTAACCCTCAGTCAGAAGAAAATAGCAGACCTGAAAGTATGGAAAGAATAGGACTTTTTCACCTAATTGTGCCTCTAAAACATCATTGTCATGCACCCTCCCAGAGCCTTCCATACAGAAAAGCGTTCCAACCCCTTCTTTTCCAACAACCCAAAAAGCTTTTAAAAGCCAGTATGTGGAAAGAGTGAAAATCATGTAACCACACCAAGCTGGCCACTATTGTGGGGATAAACCCTTCCCAGAAACACTTTTTCCCCAGCCTGATCAGGGGTCCTAGAAATGGGTGTCTCATTACACTACCTTCTAAGCTTGTCCCTCCCGCCTCCTCCTCTTTCCGCTCTCCTAGTGCTGCGATCTTCTCAAAGACCATATGTGGCCTCAGAAGCTGTTGTTCTAGCCCCTTCAGTATGGTAGTAATATGTCTGTAGCGCCTTCATCACTGCTGCTTTGTAATAGCGCCTTAAGTCTGGAAAGTTGATTCCCCCGCTTTCTTTGTGTCAGATTAGCCGTTTTACTCCTATTTTACCCTTCTCCCCCCCCCCCATGAATTTCCTTAATCTTCTTTCCCACCAGAGCATTAGTGCTCCCGGCAGCTCTATAAGGAACTGTCCAAACAGAAAAAGGAATTTAGGAATGATGTTCATTTTAAGAGCCACTACTCTCCCCATCCAGCTCAAATGGAGCCCCTTCCAGTTTATCAGATCTTTTTCAATTCCCTGTATCAGGGTTGCATAATTCAACTGAAATAAATCTGCAGAGTCTTGCGACAGATACACATCTAACGTTCCATACATTCTGGAAAACTCCCCCTTTGACTATCCCCAACTGACTACTCAACTGTACACAAAATATATTCTCTCAGATGTAACTAGTAGTCCCCTATCTACTCCCTCCCTACCCCCTTACCCCTCCTACACAACTGTAAAATCAACTGTAAATATTGTAGATACTCATTGATGTAATTACCTCATCTGGGATCCCCGTATGCCTCCCCCCCCTCTGCCTAACATTATTACTGACTGTTTCGCTTGTACAATGCTCCATGTAAACTGCTTTGATTGTAGGGTAAGACGGTATATAAAACCTGATAAATAAATAAAATATTTTATCTTCTCTGTTGTCCACCTAAATGGAAAATTAGGGAGAAGGGAGAGATGAGTGTGACAAACCCTCCAGGTTCATGGCCTCGGTCTTACCCAGGTTAACCCAAAACCCCGATAGATGGGAAGAGAGCTCTATCAACACTATACCTGGACAATGACCACGGATCAATGCCGTGATCATAGAACATGACCACAAACTGTAAATAGGTTACTTATGTAAAAAGTTATGAACTCACCCTCGCACTCACAAGACAGCCAGCGCACCTGGTACTCTGACACAATCAGAAAAGCTAAGCGGGCACTAAGAAGGCTCGAGAGAAAATGGAGAAGGAATAAGACACAGGACAACACGCTCCAATGCAGATACAAGCAGACAGAATACAATGATCTAATCAACAAATGCAAACAACAATATTACACCAACTCCATTATGAAGGCAGCGAACAGACCAAGAGAGCACTTTAGCATCATACAGAAGCTCTACAGGGATACTCCGCAGAAAGACGTCCAGTACATCAACCCGCAAGAGTTTGCAGACTTAATAGTTGATAAAGACCGGACCCTCACTCTGAACCTTCCCCCCCCCCCCCACAAGAAATAATCCAGCAACTGGATTATTTACTGCAATTGGAATAGAGGAGTAGCCTAGTGGTTACAGCACTGGCTTGGGAACCAAGAGGCCAGGATTCAATTCCCACTGGCACTCTTTGTGGCCTTGGGCAAGTCACTTAACCCTCCATTGCTCAGAAAAATCCAAGTTATCAATGTCCCTGTTTAATGTATGTTTACCAAGTTTAAGTTACAATGTAAACTGCTTTGATTGAAATGATAAAGCAATATAAAAAAAACTGTTAAATAAATAAACTGTAGAGCACCAAAAAACATGGGATGACCTCTCCATTTCCTCTGTGTTCCAGGCCAAGCAGATAGTGACTTCCCTGAATGCACCAACGTCATCAGCCAACCCTTGCCCAGTGATGTGGATCAAAGCATCTAAGGAACAACTAAGCCAGCACATCCAAAAGACAGTGGAGCTATCCCTTCAACAGGGTTACGTGCCGCCACCTCTCAAGCAATCAATCATCCAACCTGTCTTTAAAAAAGCCACTCTAAACCCAGCAGACGTTAAATTCTACCGCCCAATCTCCAACCTGCCATTCATTGCGAAAGTCATTGAAAAATCTTTACAAAAACAGCTACAGGACCACATTGACCGGAACACACCTTTAGACATTCATCAACATGGGTTCATACCACAACACAATGTTGAGACCCTGCTGACCTCCTTATTTGACAACCTCATAAGAGGCATTGACAATATCAAAATAGGATTCCTGCTAATCTTTATGGACATATCGGCAGCCTTTGATATGGTTTCCCACAACATAATGCTACAATGGCTATATGAGGTTAGGCTGTGCAACAACACAATAAAATGGTTTGAATCATACCTCAGCACCAGCAGTAGTGGCCAAAAAATTAAGGCAGAGTCCAAAATATCAGAATTTTATTAGAAAAGTACGTATTATTGTCACTTTCATGGTCAAAAGCTTTAAGAACCAAAGATATATATGTCATTTTCAAAGTTTTATTCAGGAAACAATATATGTGTCAATATTTGATAGGGTGTCCATGATTTTTCAGCACAGCCTGGATTCTTGTAGGCATACTGTTAACTAGCGTTTTACAGTATGCCGGAGTGATTTCGTTGCGCCATACATGCTTGAGTATGTCCTTTAAACCTGCTTCTGAAGTTGGATGGTGTGCTGCCACCTTTGTCTTCATAAGATTCCAACAGTTTTCAATTACATTGAGATCCGGAGAGTTTGATGGCCAACTTGGTAGCAGTTCGATCTTGTTGTCCACAAACCATTTTTTGACTGTTTTTGCAGTGTGGCAGGGTGCCGAGTCCTGCTGAAATATAGTTGTGCCAGAAACATTCATGTGTATTTTAACTTTACTATTCAGCACGCATATGTATTTTGCAGCATTTACTCTTTGACCTTTCTCAAAAATGTGCAGGCCACATCGTCCATTCGCCGAGATACCACCCAATACCATGACCGATGGTGGGTGTTTAACAGTCTTGATCGTGTACTTCAGATTTAGTCTCTCGCCTGCTGGTCAACGGATGTAGTTGTAACCACTCCCACATACTTGTTGAATTGTACTTTCATCTGTGAACATTACCCTCTCCCACCACTCAGCAGATTTGTCTTTCATCTTGCTACAAAACTGTATGTGGGCAGCAATTTGTTTCCTGGTCATCATATGCTTCTTGGCAGGTCTTTTGGCCACGAGTTTGAATTCATCTGCAAGCCGTCGTCAGACAGATCTGGCACTTATCTTTATTCCTCGATCATTAGCTAACTGAGCCACACGTTGAGATAAAGTATGTGGACTAGATGTAATAATGCTTTTGAGGAATCGGTCATCTTGTCCAGTAGTTATCCGTCTGCACTCACATTTCGAATGACGTGTATGGCCACCTGATTTCAGAACATTCTGAACTGCACACCTTGATATATGCAAATATTCTGCAATAGCACATTGTGAATATCCTTCAGCATGGAGTGTGACAACTTGTCCCTTTACAAAGTTATTAATATCGTACTTTCTACCCATCTTGATTGTACGTATATATAGGTATATCATTCAGACATCTTGAAGCGGTCGTTAAACAAGCCTCATGACCTGTTCAATATAGTGAAATCTCTTATAAGAGAACCACCTGCAGACCAATCACATATGCCACAGCCCCAGGCATACTCCAACTACCTACAATCAAAAATGATCCAGACTGGTGCAACCTCAAGCCCCGCAGACAACACCCTACAGCATAATCTGTCCCAACCATCGCCACTATCCAAATTTGACAAAATATCACGCAGAGAGATTGAAGACACTATTGCTGCAATCAACCCCACAACCGCGCCCAATGACCCATGCCCAGCTCTCTGGATAAAGGAGTTGCGCTGCGATTTAAGCCAATATCTGAGCGAATTAGTGAACCAATCTCTCACAACCGGATCGTTCCCACAGAGTCTGAAACAAACATCAATCAGACCACTACTGAAGAATAACAGGCTGGACCCAACGAAAGTAGAATCATACAGAACAATTTCAAGTATCCCCATGCTTGCCAAAGTAATCAAAAAAATAGTACAGCGCCAAATTCAACAGCATATTGACACTGAAGCTCCACTGGATCCATCCCAACATGGGTTCAGAGAAGCACACGGGGTGGAAACCCTCCTCACCACCCTATTTGATAACCTAGTCTCTGGAACCGACAAAATTTACCAAGGATTCGCCCTCATCTTCCTGGACATCGCAGCTGCCTTCGACTCGGTGAGCCACAAGATTCTCATACAACGCCTCAGCGAGAAAGGAATACAAGGAACTGCTCTAGACTGGTGCAAATCCTACTTGACTAATAGATGGCAACATGTAAGGTCTGGCTCCACGACCTCAGAACCATTTTTGCAAAACCAGGGTGTGCCACAGGGTTCGTCACTATCTGCATTGATGTTTAACATCTACATGCAGCCCATATGCACCCTAGTACGCTCGTTCAAGGTCAACTGTCTGGCCTACGCAGACGATATCCTGCTATACATCCCATTCAGGATCGACCAACCAGATTTCTCCCCTCTAACAAGATGTTTTGAGGCAGTAGCAGACTGGCTCAGTACGCAAAACTTGCGAATCAACTACAGCAAAACAGATGTTCTTTTCATATCAAGGAACCAGGACTTCACCCCTCCACCCTCATTAAAAATCGGCAACACAGAACTGAAAACTAAGCCCACAATCCGCTACCTTGGCATCACACTGGACCAACAGCTGGACTTGAAAACCCACATAAGATACACCGTAAAAACAGTATATCTGAAATTAAGGACCTTAAAACACCTACGACCACTACTAGACTTCAGCGACTATCGTTCCATCTATCAAGCATTAATATTACCACATTTCGACTACGCCAACGTAATTCTACACGGTCTCCCTCAAGCAACACTAGCACCGCTCCAACTCGCAATGAACACTGCCGCGAGAGTACTAATAGGAGCTTCACGGAGAGAGCATATAACTCCAGTCTTGATGAACCTCCACTGATTACCTGTTCAAGCAAGAACCCTCTACAAAGTACTAACCCTGACCTTCAAAGCCTTAAACACTCAGACCCCCCACAGCCATCAGCAAGATGATACACAACATACCACATAACAGAAACAGAATACCCGCAATGCAAAACACCCTAGAGGTCCCAAAAGCAATGACGAAATGTACAAAAGCAACAACGAAGAGGGCCTTTACGATTTACGCACCTAGAGCATGGAATGCCCTCCCCACTTATATTTGAATCATCACCGGCATAACCCACTTCAGGAAGGCATTAAAGCATCATCTGTTCACTATATACTACCCCGAATCCAGCCTTAGTAAACATGCATGGTGCTCCTCAGACAATCACCCACCGCACCTAACTAATCAGACCCAGCATGAAAAGGGATAATCAGCTCGGTCTCCCATCAATACTCCCCGAAATAGAATTTAGGCACCCAGCATAATAAGATGTATATAGACCCTGCCTGAAAGTAGGTACCAGTGTAAATACGATGTAGATAGTTTCCCCAGTTACTTCCAAGTTGATCTCCCCGTTCATTGTAAATACAACTCAGAGTGCCTGCATTGTATAGTTGATGTTGAATGTAAACTGCACTGATCTAAATAGCGCGGTATAGAAGAAATATTAAATAAATAAATATTTCACATGTAACTTTCAATCTTTTCCTAGTTGTAAAAATTCAAAACCATCCAAGAAACCTACTACAGAGTGTAAGTAAACTAAAATGGATGCCAGACGCATGGTGTGACTAATCGCCATGCTGATTAAATAAGTAAGCACGTGTGACATCTCCACAGTACATTATTTAACAATAAATTGTAGAAAAAGATACCTGCCTTAATTTTTTGGCCACTACTGAGAACACAGTAGGCAAAATGCGGCAAAAAGAAATCATCGCAATTCATTGCACCACAAGGCATACCTCAAGGATCCGCCTTGTCATCCATCCTCTTTAACATTTATATTCAGCCCATATGCAATATCATCAAGCAACACAAGATACTCTATCACATTTATGCAGATGATATCATGTATATATTCATATCAACTTACAAGCACCGGACCTTACACCCATAACTAAATGCCTGGAAGAGATTACCATATGTCTCACCAACAAAAAACCTATCGGCTAAGTACAACAAGATGGAAGCTTTGTTCATCACCAGAATTACCACCTTTAACCCTCCATCAGAAATCTGCATCCAGGAAAAAACAATAGCAGTAAAAGAGGAAATAAAATACTTGGGCATCACCCTAGACAAAAACCTGAACCTCCACACTCACATTAACAAAACAGCATCAAAGGCATACTATAAATTGAAACTCACCAGGAGACTTAAATTGCTTCTAAACCATGAACACTTCCGCACAGTATGTCAAGCAATCATCACTCCCATACTGGACCATGGTAGCTCATTTTATCAGGGTCTCCCTAAAAAGACCCTCCACCCCTTCCAGCTGGTGCAAAATACGGCAGCCCAGATAATCACAAGCACAGCAAGAAGCGAGCACATCACATCTATACTCAAGCACCTTCACTGGTTACCCACCAATATACACGCAAGATTCAAGGCAACCCTGAATATATTCAAAATCTTTAACAACATCTCAGCCAATGCCCTTCAAAACATAGTAACTAACAGCACCAGCACAAGACCCAGGAGGAACAACATGGAAAACAAGATCATCACACCCGCAGAATATCAGAGAACCAATCAAGCCACGTCCAGAAGGGCACCGTCATTCTTTACACCCAAGCTATGGAACTCACTGCCTGAGGATATGAGAGCCATGAGTGATACCAAGGACTTCCAGAAGATGCTTAAGACCATACTATTCACAGAGCACTGCGGGCCCCCCCAGAGTCCATAGACCTGGCTATGAGAGCCATGAGTGATACCAAGGACTTCCAGAAGATGCTTAAGACCATACTATTCACAGAGCACTGCGGGCCCCCCCAGAGTCCATAGACCTGGCTATGAGAGCCATGAGTGATACCAAGGACTTCCAGAAGATGCTTAAGACCATACTATTCACAGAGCACTGCGGGCCCCCCCCACAGTCCATAGACCTGGCTATGAGAGCCATGAGTGATACCAAGGACTTCCAGAAGATGCTTAAGACCTACTATTCACAGAGCACTGCGGGCCCCCCCAGAGTCCATAGACCTGGCTATGAGAGCCATGAGTGATACCAAGGACTTCCAGAAGATGCTTAAGACCTACTATTCACAGAGCACTGCGGGCCCTCCCAGAGTCCATAGACCCGGCTATGAGCAGACCACAATTGACAGAATTGTAAATAGTTGTACAGATGCACATGATCCCACTCCCCTCACGTTCCCCTCCCATCCTGTCCTTAATTATACCTAATCTAGTTACACTGTAACCACTTTGATTGAAGGATAAGGTGGTATACAAATCTGGTTAAATAAAAATAAATAAAATACTCTGTTACAATCTGATTACAAGTTATAGAGCTTAAAACACCTTGTTACAATATAAATAGTTGATTTCAAAATGGAGTTTTAATGTAAACCACTAGCTGGTAAAATTGAGTTCAGTGTAAACCACCTTGACTTAAGGAAAAGGTGGTATATAAATACAGTTAAATAAATAAGTAAATAAATAATTAAGTGTGGGAGTGATTCCTCTGGATGGGTTATGTACACTAATGTGTCATTGGCGTAGAGTATTATTTTATGTTCCCCCTTCCCATCCTGAATCAGGATGAGAATATTTGTGTTGCAGACCCATGCTGCAAATGCATCAATGGTAAAGGCAAATAATAGAGGGAAAAGTGGACACCCCTGTCGTGTGCCATGTGATAGTGAAAAGATCTGAGCTATCCCCATTGACCATGACCATAGCGTGCGGGCTCCTGTATAAGGCCTGAATCCCCCGTTTGAACCCTCAACAAGGTTCAGTTTTTCTAGTATAGCATATAAAAACTCCCACTCCACCCTATCAAAAGCCTTTTTGGCATCTAGTGCTATGCATAGAGCCGGCTCCTGTCTGTTTTAGAGTAGGTGCACTAGGTTCATTGCTCTTCTAACATCTGCAATTGCTCATCCTTTAATGAAGCCCATCTGATCCAGGTGGATCAGTCTAGGCAGAACATTCTCTATTCTCCTAGCCAACACTTTTGCAAAGAGCTTTGTGTCGCAGTTGATTAAGGCAATGGGTCTGTAGCTCCCGCATTGTTCTTTGGGCTTTCCCTCTTTTGGCAGTATAATTATATTTGCAAGGGCCATAGATGCTGGGAGGGGTTTGCTTTCCAGAGGCCCCGAGAACACTCGTGCCAGAAGGGGTGCTAACTGCTCCTTCAACAGGTGATAAAATTCTAATGGATAACCATCTTCCCCTGCTGCTTTACCCTTTGGCAGGATCCTTATTGCTCCCTTGACCTCCTCCGCCACCGTCATTCTCCTACTATACCTTCTGATGTGTACAGGGATTTGTAAAAGTTCCTGAACTCTCTACAAATACCGTGTACATCTCGTACTGGCAGCCCTCCTGGACCTTTTATTTCTCTCAACATTCTCTCTACCCTCTTTTTTTTTTTAGCTGTCATGCCAATAGTCGTCCCGCTCTATTTCCTTACTCTTAGTAAAATCGCTTAGCTGGAGTAGGTGAACTATCAAGTCTCACTCAGTTTTACTACAGTGTTCCTTTTACGGTTTGGATATTAGTGCCAGGAGCTGATCGCATTCTTTTTCTCACTCTTTTGTCTTCTGGGTCACTATTTGTATCAAAATTCCCTGAAGGAAGGCCTTTCCTGCATCCCATTGTACCCCATCTGCTACATTGCCCTTGTCATTGTACTCTATATACTGTCGCCATGTCGTTTCACCTTCTGCAACACTTCCTCATGTTGTAGGAGATGTACATTCAAACTCCACCTGGGGCATCTCGACTCCCCTGCCTCGCAGTCCAGAATCCATCTCATTTCCACCATCCCATGATCTGTCACCACATTCGGGTGGAATATGCTTTCTCCAAACCTAGGTACGTATGACCTAGATTGGCCACTGTTGGAAACAGGATACTGGGCTTGATGGACCTTGGTCTGACCCAGTATGGCATATCCTATGTTCTTATGTTCTCCTCTCTTGCTCTCTTTGTGTGAGAATATAGTCTATGTGGGAGTGTGTGTCTCTGCTCAACAAATGGCAAGTGTATATCCTAATGGTGCCATTCCTTTGGCACCAAAGATCTACGAAGTCCCAGGTCTGCACAATGTCCTCCCAGAAAATCTAAGATCAACAACTGACTTAAAAGATTTCTGAAAATTGCTCAAAACCACTCTATTCATTGAACAATTCTATGAAGACCCCCAATCACACTAACCACTCCACAGGTCGATCTACAAAAGCAATGCCATCTACACCAGTCAACCTTCCTACTACACTTTTTTTATTTATTATTTATTATTTTATTTACAGTCTCTTATATACCGCACTATTCAGCATCAGCGCGGTTTACATGGAACAGAAATGCTCAGTACAGTTAACATGTATGAGTTTACAGATAACAGGGCAAGTAACTTGGATAACAGGGGTAAACTATTTACAGAACTTGCTACATAAACTTGGATACCGGTGGTAAACTATTTACAAATATTGCTACATAAAGTCGTATGATCAAGAATTCCATAGAAACAACTGCACCACTAAGGGTTAGGGAATCTTTCTTGGCATTTTGTTGGGAAACCACATATTTGCTTAGTGGGTTGCATCTCTGTCTCGGTGGGTGAGGTTGGGTTCAATGAGGTACTTATTGAAAAGATGGTATTTGAGGGCTTTCCTAAACTGTGTAAGGCCCTTAATAGCCCGGATATCTGGAGGTAATGCGTTCCAGCATCTTGGTGCGCTGATACTAAACGCCCTATTGGCTGTAGATGCAGTGCAAACTGTTAATGCTTTCGGGACTTTTAGGGTGTTTGTAGCTGTGGATCTCCTTGCTCTATTAGGAGATATGGTGTGGATGAGGGCCATTATTGATTCAGGGGAGAGCTTGTTAATAGCTTTAAAAGTGAGTAGCAGAGCCTTGAAAATGATTCTAGCCTGGATAGGTAGCCAATGTAATTGTATCAGCAAAGGTGTACATAAGATGTACATAAGTAGTGTTGATAATACAAGAAACTGTTTTTGAAGTCACATTGTTAATGCCTAAAATTGCAAGTTCTCTATTATTCTTTAAATTTGCAAGTTATTTGTAAAGGCTAACGTTTAAATGTTTTAAAATTACAAGTTCTGTTATTGTTTAAATTTGCAAGTTCTTTCTAAAAATTGTTATTGTAAACTGCCTTGATTAAATGAAAAGGCGGTATATAAAAACTGTTAATTCAATAAATAAACTCCTTCCCCTCCCAGCCATGAATCTTTCGATTGTAATTTGCCCGGTCTAACACCCCCATTACTCCATTCGTATCCCTCCCGTTCCCCCACCCCTCCCACTATCCAATCACCCTTTGCCACCTTTTGAAATTCCAGTAGCCACTCTGTAAAACAGGTACCCTTAGGGCCGTTAGGGGCGTAAAGAATGAGAATTGATATCTCTGCATTTTTCATCCGCCCCATGACCCAGATTACCCTCCCTTGTGTGTCCCCCCTCCAGAGCTATATAGTACAAAAGGCACTCTCCTATGAATTAGGATGGCTAGCCCTTGTTTTTTAAAGTTAAATGCTGACCAAAAAACTTGCTTGTACCCCTTTGACTCCAGCTTCCCATGTTCGGAGTCTGTTAAGTGTGTTTCTTACAGCAACAATATATCTATGTGTGCGTTCATGGCCACAGCCAATACTCTTTTTCGCTTTATTGGCCCCTGTATCCCTCTTACATTAAGTATGGATATTGCGTAACCCCCATCATTCAAGCTTTTTTCCTTCCTCATTCTAATTCTGTCCGTACACTCCACTCCTTTCTCCTCCACTCCGACCCCACACAGCAGCACTTCTTCACAAACCCCTCCCTCCTCCCTACACCCAACCCCCCTACCCATCCCCCTGTCTCTTGACCACCATTCTCTCCTTTTTATTTTTACTTCCCAGGCTCGTGTTCATCTTTCCCATATCCCCCCTCCCCGCAAACAACAAAATTCACATTCCCACCTGTCCCACTTTTATTACAGCATTCTCTCTCTGTCGCTCCTTCACAACCACTCAGCTTCCATTCCCTCTATTCCCCGCGTCTCCTCCATCTTACAATCTCTCCATGTCTCCGCTGCACAGTCCCCTGCCCATATATGTTAAAAAAGTCAACAGAGCAAAGCATATTTTGGGGCACCCTCCTTAGCTTCAGCCAGGAGATCACAGTCTTTCCGATCCTCTAACATCCTGTCCATCCAGTACTGGCACCTCTTCTTCTGTGGTGGCTAGATCCGCTGATATCTCTTCCACCTCGTAGGTGTTAGTGTGCTCCTGTTCTGGTCAGGGCAATTTTCACTGCTCTATAGACCTCTCCATTGCTCCATTGGTCTTGTACTCGCTGTCTGGGCTAGAGTTCATTCTGTGTCCTGCCATCCACTCTCAATCGTCTCTGGTGTTAGAAAAAATTTTTGAACCCCGTTTACCACTGTTAACTTTGTCGGGTACCATACAGCTGTTTTGATGCCTTGCTGAGCTAGTTGCGCTCTACATTGCAATAGTGCTCGGCAGCGCTTCACCATCTCAGCGGCCAGGTCTGGAAATACAAACACCCTCCAGCCCTGATATTCTACATGTCCAGTTTTGCAGGCCTCCCAAATGATGAACTCCCTGTCAGGAAATCTGGAACCAGACAGCCAGGGAAGCATTCTTTCAGGAGACACCTCACAAACGCCACTGGGTCAGATCCTTCTACTCTCTCTGGTATCCTGAAAATTCACAAATTAGGCATGCGGAATCTATTTTTGTGGTCCTCTAATTTCTCCCCCATCCAGACCACCTGTTTCTGCAAGCACGTCAGCTCACTAGGTGCATGGTGTTGAGCATCTTCCATCTCTCCTATTCTGGTCTCAGCCTCATCTATCTGGACTCACAACAATCCAAAATGTTCCTCAATTTTTGTTAGCACAGAATCCATAATCTCTTTTTTTGTGGCACGAATCTCCTTCAACACTACAACGAATCTCCTAATTCCATCCTGCTTTCTTCCACATTGCTGGCATAGAGGAACTGGGTGATGAGACCTGGGCATTTGTCTGACCTGCCACAAATTCTACCAGCGCTGTTTTCAATTTCGCCCTATATAGCTCCCATAGTTTTCTTGTATTTTTTATTTTAACTGTTTTCAGCATCACTCCCTTATTTTCCTTGGGGGCCAGACTGGATTCAATCGGCAGTGTTTGGGGGAGGTGAGAGAGCCCCGCTCAACCACGTCTGCTCACTTCGTCTGCCAGGCCAGAAGACCGTCTTGGTCTTACCTTAGTGCATGCAAGGACTTCTGACTGACCTGAAGAAGAAGGTTTTAACCTGCGAACTCTAGTCCAAACATGTATCATGTTAGTCCAATAAAAAGATATCACCTTACAGTATTTTCCTTTTTTTGTTTAATTACATTAATGCAGACTGACATGGCAATCACAATAACTGACCTATAGTTACTCTATGAAAGATGACGCTTCCAGGATAAGACCATACAGGATAAAAGCACACTGAATCAGCCTTTTCTGGGGCTCCTGTCAAAAGGGAGACTATGATAAAATGAGGAAAATAGTTAAGAAAAAACTAAAAGGAGCAGTTGCAAAGGTTAAAGACTTACATCAAGCTTGGGAGTTGTTGAAAAATACTATCTTGGAAGCCCAGACCAGCTGTATTCCATGCTTTAAGAAAAGTGGAAGGAAGTCCAAAAAACTGCCAGCATGGTTTAAAGGTGAGATCAGAGAGGATGTTGTTGCCAAAAAAGCATCTTACTGGAAATGGAAAAAAAGAGCCAAATGACGAAAACTGGAAACAGCACAAGCACTGGCAAGTTAAATGCAAGGCATTGATAAGGCAGGCAAAGGGAGAATTTGAGAAGAAGCTTGCTGCAGAAGCAAAAACGCGTAATAAAGACTTTTTCAAGTATATTCATAGCAAAAAACCTGTGAGAGAGTCAGTTGGTCCATTAGATGATGGAGGAGTTAAAGGGGCACTAAGAGACGACAAGGCGATAGCGGAGAGACTGAATGAATTCTTTGCTTCGGTCTTTACTGAGGAAGATGTAGGGATGTTACCCATGACTGAAGTGGTATTTTAAGGTGCAGAAGAATTGAAGGAAATATTGATACATCGGGAAGATGTATTACAACTACTTGATAAACTGAAGAGTAGCAAATCACCTGCACCAGATGCTATACATCCAAGGGTGTTGAAAGAACTGAAATATGAGATTGCAGACCTGCTATTAGTAATCTGTGAACTATCATTAAAATCATCTGTAATACCTGAAGATTGGAGGATGGCCAACGTAACGCCAATTTTTAAAAAGGGTTCTAGGGGTGATCTGGGAAACTACAGACTGATGAGCCGGATATCAGTACCAGGAAAAATGGTAGAAACCATCATAAAGAACAAAATTGCTGAACATGTAGATAGTCATGGCTTAATGGGAGACAGCCAACATGGCTTTAGACAAGGAAGATCTTGTCTTACTAATCTGTTATGTTTTTTTGAAGGTGTGAATAAACAGGTAGACAAAGGCAAGTCGGTTGATATAGTGTATTTGGACTTTTAGAAAGCCTTTGACAAGATCCCTCATCAGAGACTTTTGGCAAAACTAAAGAGTCATGGGATAGGAGGCAGTGTACTATTGTGGATCAGGAACTGGTTAAAAGATAGAAAGAAGAGGGTAGGGCTAAATGGCCAATTTTCCCAACGGAGAAAGGTGAATAGTGGTGTACCCCAGGGATCTGTGCTGAGTTCTGCTGCTTTTTGACATATTCATAAATGACCTGGAAAAGGGAATAACGAGTGATGTTATCAAAATTTGCAGACGACACAAGACTATTTAAAGTTATTAAAACCTCATTTAGCATGAGGATTGTGGGAAATTGCAAGAGGATCTTGATAAATTGGAAGACTGGGCATCAAAATGGCAGATGAAATTTAATGTGGACAAGTGCAGTTATGCAGTTAGGGAAGAACAACCCAAACAATAGTTACACGATGCAAGGTTCCATATTAGTAACCACCACCCAGAAAAAAGATTTAGGCATCATTGTGGACAACATGTTAAAACCCTCCGCCCAGTGTGCAGCGGCGGCCAAGAGAGCACATAAAATGCTAGGTATCATAAGGGTTCCATGGTGCGACCGCACCTTGAATATTGTGTGCAATTCTGGTCGCCATATCTTAAGAAGGATATAGCTTTATTAGAAAAGGCTCAGAGAAGAGCCACCAAAATGGTAAAGGGGATGGAAGGGTACTCCTATGAAGAAAGGCTAAAAAGGTTAGGGCTCTTTAACCTGGAAAAGAGACAGCTGAGGGGAGATATGATAGAAGTGTATAAATTAATGAACGGAGTGGAACAGGTAAACATAGATCGATTGTTTACGTTATCAGAATATAGAAAGACTAGGGGACATGCAATGAAGCTACAGGGTAAACCATTTAAGACTAATAAAAGAAAATATTTTTTCACTCAACGTGTAATCAAACTCTGGAATTTGTTACTGGAGGATGTAGTAAAGGTTATTAGCATAGCTGGGTTTTAAAAACGTTTGGACAAGTTTCTGGAGGAAAAGGGACCCAGGATATCACTGCTTGACCCAATACAAGCATTGAGGAACTTGTGTCTTTGGGGAAACTGCTAGGTACTGTGATGCAGCAGACCAGCAGGGCATAGAAGAAAATGTTTTAAATGTGAAAAAAGACATGCACAAGCTGCAGTATTTGCAGGAGCCTGATAGGGGGAGCAAGAGGGACCCCTGGAAGACTGAGGATCCACGCCCTACAGGGTGTAACCTAAAACCAGCCAGCCTCCAATCCAGGAAGAGAGGAACTCCTTTTAAAGGAAGTCAGGAAGACTGGAGGGAGAAGAGGAGGAACAAGGAGGACAAGGAGTACAGGAGGAGAAGTAGGAGCGGTGAGAGCTCTGGAAGAAGTGCTTGGACGAGCAGAAGTGACTGGAAAGGCAGAAGTAGCAGTAAAGCCAGGAGCAGCAGAGAAGGCAGCAGAGAAGTTGCAGAGCCTTCAGAAGCTGGAGGAGTGGCAGAAACTGCAGAAGCTGGAGAAACTGCAGAAGCTACAGACACTGCTGGAGTCCAGGAAAGAGGTACAGGCCAAAGGAACCTGAAAGGACAGAGGATACAGAAGGGTCCAGGAGATTCAGGTACGCGAAAGCTGCATTGTGATTGCTGTGGGCAGAACCCAAGCCATATTGCTGGAGCAAGGCAGAATCTCCCTAGGAGTAGGCCACAAGCCTCATCCCCAGGAAAGAAGCAAGAGTTACAGGGTAACCCATATGGTATTGGAAACAGCCTATGGAAGTGGCAAGAGACAGAAGCTCCCTGTACATGTCCCACTGCTCAAAAGAAAAGGTATGAAAAGTTTTTATTGAATAAGAAACTTTTAAGTAAGCCAGGTTTCCAGGAAGTGCATGTAAACCCCTGGAAGAGAGAAAAACATTCACACTGTAAAAATGATCATGGCCGACGCCCCACACTAAACTCCAGACACTGGGAGGTCATACAGCATTTGGGTGAGAAACCTGACTATAGCTTGCCGGGAACTATTGACTATGTCTCAGATACTTTGCAGGAGGAGCCAATGCAAGTGGAAGAGGTAGAATCCTTTTCAGAGGAAGAAATGGATTGCAGCTATTGCACCACGGGAAGCGTGGAATGCTTGTATAATCAGTGAGCACTAAAACCGGTGTAAATAGAAATGCTTGTTTTGTAACCTTTTTGTGAAAAGAACAGTTTTTGTGTTGAACCTGCGTTGTGATTTTTCTGACCTCATGTAAGGACATTTCTGTTGGTGTTTGAAGCCGATCCTTTGAACCTTTGTGCAAACTAAGGGAAATAAAGCCTTATTTTTCTCTACACTCGAAGACCTTTTTGTTCTCTGGGTATTTTTGGTAATGCAGGACGCTACCAAGGCTATACAACCTTGGGCCCTAGAAAGAAAAACATACCAAACCCAACTTTACTTTTATTTATGTCCGACCTGTCTTGACCACCATTAACCACCAGGGCAGCGTTGTGACAGTACTTATGACCTAGATTGGCCACTGTTGGAAACAGGATACTGGGCTTGATGGACCTTGGTCTGACCCAGTATGGCATATCTTCTGTTCTTCTGTTCTTATTAGTCATGGAGTCAGATGGGAAGGAGAAAAGAAGTCCTGACATGCTAATGTCCAAATAACTGAAGGAGGCATTTACTGTTAATAAGATATTTTATCCTGCCAAAGATCGATGATGCTGTAATAGTGGGATGAAGGCATTAAGCTTGTGTCTGGCATGCTAAGGGTGAGCACTGACGAATCAGCTGTATGTGCATGTACCTGCAAATTAACATGTGCACAATCAATTCCTAAGCGCAAAAAACTGGCGCATACACTGCATGTGCCAAAAACAACAGGTGACATGAACATGAAAAAATGCCCGAAAATCAGGAACCACGTGTTTAAGATGCACTGAATTTATATTGGCCATGCACATCCCTACAGGATGCTTGTGAATTTCTGAGCACCTGTTACCTCAGCTGCAGCAAAGATTAAACATTTTGCATTTCAATCAGTTACACTACAGAGAAAAATGAATTGCTGTCAGTTTTAGAAAATCACAGCGGCTTTATTTATGAGGTAAATAGTGCGGTACTGTAACTTTTCACGGAAGGCACACGCACTAACTATATTTATTTATTTATTTAGACAGATTTGTATACCACCTTATCCTACAATCAAAGTGGTTACATCACACTGAGGGTTACATTTAACATGTGGGTATTTAACAACATTTAGATAGCACAATTGGTGGGTTACAATTAGTATGAGGGTACTTAACATTATGGAGGGTTACACATGCACACACACACACACTCACACTTAGGCCATTTGTTAAGCGACATGGTCGCTGTGGTCATTTAATCACTAGCACCAGCGCTTAAATCAGCTTGCATATTATATTCAGTGCCATTACTGGTGTACGTGGGAGCACTGAACATAGTATTGTACGGTAACCATGCCAGCTCTGTTTCGTTTAGGCCTAAACCCATTGGATAATTTGCAGTAATGCTTCTGCTCCCCCAGCCCCCAACCCAGCCTATAACTGTAAGGACAATATCAGGCCATTTAGCAATTTAAACAGCTCCCTAGAATTTCTAAAAATATATGAACAGGGGAGTTATGCTTTTTGCCACCAACCATCAAATGCACAATTCCCTGACAGTATCAGTCCAATATCAATCCAGTATGGACTGCCCTTAACACCACAGCACGGATCATACAAAGGACAAAGAAACACAAGCACATAACCCCTGTCCTAAGAGATCTGCACATCCTTCCACTAGAAGCATGCATAAAATATAAAGCACCGACCCTCATACATAAAGCAGTCCAACAACCATCATCTCACCTGCAAACCCTGTTATCCTGGAGGAACTCTGGAAGGCCTACTCCTCAGACCTCAAACAATACTCTCGTCGTTTCTCATGACAGAGCAAAATTTAATACTCAGACCTGTAACCGTACATTCAACCTTTATGCACCCTCACTATGGAACGCCCTCCCAAACCTAATCCGCAACAACAAGGATCTCCCTGCATTCAGAAAACAGATAAAAACTCTCCTCTTCAGGGAGCATCTTGGGACAACACAGAACAAAGCTACACAAAACAGGCTGAGATAACAGAGAGAACCTGAAATGTAAATATGACTGAAAGGAAGGACAATAATGTAAAAGAATGTAAATATCATAACATCAGTGTAAGTATGCTATCCCACCCCCTCGGGTAATGGTATCCCCCCCCCTCACTTGTATCTGTTCAATGTACTCTGCACGTGTTGGTTGTAACTGCTTTGACCCGGAGAAAGGCGGTATATAAATATGGCTAAATAAATAAAATATATGTAGCCCTTAAAAACTCTCTTTAACCTGTAACATGCACATACACGACCAGATGTAATTAGCCGTTTTCCAAAAGACTCTGTCAGTGGCGAAAACCCTGCAGTGCATCAGACCTGTGCTTCCAGTCTCTTGAAACAGGTCATCATGGATGCAGTGATTTCAGTAGACCAGATGCTTAATGACCCATGTAGAGCCAGGAAATTACAGAGCAGCAAAACAAGCCATTCCAGCAAGAACTATTTCAAAACTGCTGGGCACAAGCTTTTTGAGGGAGGGTGATATGGTTCTGCCACTTTCAGCCCTATGACATTCATCCCGTGACATCCTGGATTAATTTAGACTAGTTAAAACCCTTTGTTGTCAGGTAATTATTGACTTGATTTTATAACAGGATGCCATGGTGAGAGGTTCAAAAGGTCCTAGCTTAAGCCTATTTTATAAAGGCAATATAGGTACTTAAGGACCTTTATAAAGTACGCACATGCTCCACTTCTGCTCTTCCCAAAGGATGTTCCCAGGAAAGCCCACTCCCACATCCTGTAAAAGTAGGCGCACCCTTTCCACGCATGTTCTTTTCACTGTGTATGCGGTCGCACAATTTTATAAAAGTTTATCATTTATTAAAAGCTTTGTATGCTGCCTTTTGCGAGGGCATCAAAGTAGTTTACAAATTTAAATTTTCCAAAAGCAGAAGTTAAAAGAAGAAAACAGAAGAAGAAAAAAGGAAGAGATGGACAAAAAAGTGGTTGTGGATAGCGCTCATCTTCCATGTTGTCTGAAATGTTCACCAAAGGCTAGTTCAACACATAGGTTTTAAGATAGTTCTTAAATTATTTTCATGATGATTCGGTTCTTATGTACAGCATCGTAATAAAGTGAGAAGGAAGTCCATAGGATTGGAGCTAAGAAGAAAACAGCAGCTTGATGTGTTGATCTGCAACTAATGAGGTTTTCTGATGGGATTATCAGTTAGTTGAGCACTTGTGAGTGGAGTGTCCTAGAAGGAATCCAGACAAGAGTCAAAGAGACGGGAAGAGTAGAGTAAAAAGCCTTGTAGGTTAGGTATAGAATCTTGTATTTTATGCAGTAAGAGATTTATTTATTTATTTATTTAGCTGTATTTATATCCCGCTTTTCACCGGGTCAAAGCGGTGTTACATTAAGGGGTGGGGCAATCAAGGATACGGGTGGGGCCATCACCGAGGAGGCAACATTGATGATTTCGACATAGGACAGACTTTGGACGTGGGACAGGCTTTGGACATGGACAGGTTAGTATAGCTTTGAATCAGTGGTTCATGGTGGGCGAGATCAGGGGTATGTGCGCTTTTCTGTGGGAGTTGTGTTGAAGTATTCCTGGAAAAGGATGTTTTTTAGCTGTTTTCTGAAAGATAGTAGATCGGCATTGTTTCTGAGACAGCTCGGTAGAGAGTTCCATAATGATGGAGCATAAAGTTCAAAGGCTCAATTGCAGGTCCGTTGCGAGCATTTGGTTCTTTTGTGGGGGACGGTGAGGGAATTGCTGGAGGCTTGTCTGGTGGTTCTGCCGTGGGCTGGACGAGACAGAAGGGTGCGAAGCTGGGTGTTCTGTGTTTGATGGATGGCTTTGTGGGTGAGTAGGATGGCTTTGTATTTAGTCCTTGTTTCGAGGGGAAGTATGTGTAGGTCTTTCAGAATTGGGGTGATGTGGTCAGTTTTCTTTGCTCTTTGGATGATTCTTGCTGTGGTGTTCAATGCTGTTCTGAGGGGGTTGGTCTGTGTGGCTGGAAGTCCATGGTAGATTATGTTGCAGTAGTCCAGATGTGGGAGTGTTGTGGCTTGCATTACTGTTCGGAAGTCTTGATGTTCAAGAAGGGGTCTGAGACGTTGCACTGTTCTGGCCTTGTGGAATACAGTTCCGGAGGTTTTAGTGATTTGTTGTTTTAAGGTGAGGGCTTGGTCAATAATAATGCCCAGGTATCTTATTTGTGGTTGTATTTGAATGCTTGTGGTTCCTATGTTGAGGTGCGTAGGTGATGTGAAGTCTGGGTCTTTTGTCGCTATGAGGGCTTCAGTTTTCTTTATGTTGATGGATAGGTTGTTTGCTTGTAACCAGTCGGATACCGCGGAGAAGCATGCTGATAGATGGGTGTTTGTTGGGTTTGTGGTTGTAATGGGGGCGTAGAGCATGATATCGTCAGCATATATGTGGAAGCTGACGTGAGTGCGTATGACTGAGCAGAGTGGTTGAAGGTAGATGTTGAAGAGCATGGCTGACAGTGTGGATCCTTGGGGTACTCCTTGGTGTTGCTGGAATGGGGGGGGGGGGAGGTCAAGGTGCTGGTACAGATTAGTTGTTGCCTGTTAGTTAGGTAGGATTGGAACCACTTTAGTACGGTGTCTTTAATCCCAATTGTCTGTAGTCTGTGTATAAGAATGTTGTGGGGGGGGGGGGGGGAGAAAGAGATCACGTGATGCGGTGAGGACAGCAGACGTGTGCTGCATGTGCTCCGGTCCCCCGCGCCTCTAACCGGCAGATTTTAAGCATAGGCTGAGTAGCTTGGGGCTGTAATCGGTGGTCGCCCCCCCCCCCCCCATTAAGAGTATCGCTACGGGCCAACGGGTGGTGGTGCTCTGTTTCGGATGGCGGCACCAGCAAAATCCACCCGGCGGGAGAAGGAGCGTGTGGCTTCTGCAACTAAGATGGCCGATGGGAATGTGATGCCGCGCTCCCCTGCTTCTCCGGCCTTCTTGGAGGAGGTTTCGGCGGCAGTTGCTGAGGCGTTGTCGGCCCAATTTGCAGCCCTCAACGAGAAGATGGACAACCTTCAGACGCTGACGGGGGCTCTGGGGGGCCGCATCCAGGAGGCCGAGGAGCGTATTGGGAGAGCGGAGGACTCTATTGAAGTTGCAACGCAGGAGCTGGCAACGCTGAAAGCCCAAGTATCGGCACAAGCTGCTAAGCTCGACGACTTGGAAAACCGCTCGAGGAGGAACAATCTGCGGTTGTTGGGTATTCCCGAAACCGTAGCGGATCGAGAACTCAAGCACTATGTGGAAACCTTACTTCCCCGCCTCTTGGAGGGAGACCTGGAGAGTGGAGACCTGTTGCTCGAGCGGGTCCACCGCGTGGGGAACAAGCAGGCCCGAGATGCCCGGCCGAGGATAGTCCTGGCTAAGTTTCTTCAGTACCCTCAGAAGGAGGCGGTCCTCCGGGCTGCCCGTCGGCGGAATGGCCTTACCTGTGATAATTTTACCCTGCGGATCGCCCAGGACTATTCTGCTTCCCTTAGCCAGCGGCGCAGAGCATATGCCCCTCTTTGTTCCAAATTACTTGCGGCTGCAATTAAGTTCTCTGTGCAATATCCCGCCCGCTTGCACATATTCCATGGTGGAGCACATCGGGTCTTTGCTTCGGCGGAGGAGGCTACAGCATATGTGGACCGTATAGTTCTGGAGGGGAGCAGTTCTGCCTCTGACCCTTGATTTTGTGGTGGGCCTGGTCACAGGTTTGTCTTCTTCCTAATGACTTGCGGTGCCTGGGGATTTTGGGCTGCTGGCCTAGTGGGAGCCCTGTGAATTTCTTTTGCTGCCAATTCTTCTTCTAGTGGCCCCGGACTGTCCTCGTTCGGGTGGAGAGGAGGTGTTGTCTACCCGGCCCCTGCGAGTGCCCTGGGTGGGTTCCTGGCAAGTGAAGGAGTGGAGAAGTTTACCCGGCAGTTTCATCACCGGCGTGGAGGGGAGCGAAGGCCCGTACTGGGCCCCCGTCGTCTGGCCGGCTTTGACTGGACATGTTGCATCTTTATTTGTGTGGCCTGTTGGCATGATTACCTGTTAATAATTTTTGGTTGGTTTATTGTGGTGGGATGTAGTAGTACCTGCTAATATAAGGTAAATGTTTTCCTTGTTTAGTTTTTACTGCGGTCAATTAGAGGGAGTGGGTGGGGGACCCCCCCCCCCTTTTCTTTTCTTTTGTTTTCCTCCAGGGTAACGGGTGGGGTAGGGATGGGAGGCTGATCACGGGAGGGGCTGGGTCGCAACTCTGGGAAGGGCGCTGGGTTTGTGGGATGGTATAGGGGGGGGGGGAAACAGAGAGTAGTGTAGTAGGGGTGTAGAGCCTGGGACGGGGATGGGAGGGCGGTTTGAGGCTGGGGTCCCTTTTCCTTGTGATCCTGCTCCTTGGTTAGACCGCGTGGCGGGTGGCTTGGGGGGGGGGAGAGAGTAGTGGACATTGGGGGTTTTAGTGAGTTTTGCGGCCTCCTAATTGTGGGTAGCTCATTGATTACGTACGGTCTTGGGAGCGAGGGGGAGGGTGTTTGAGCCCTGGGAGGGCTGCCCCTGCCCTTCGTATGTGCGAGCAATTATGGGGTCAGTTATTGATCTCTCGGGCTCTACCATTTGGTTATAGGGCTTGGTTAATTGAGGGTCCCACACTGGTTGGTAACTTGGGAAGGTATATTGATTGGGCATTCATGGTAGCTCGCAGGGCGGGAAGGCCCAACCCCTGGGTTCTCCAGATGTGGTCGGCTTCTTGCCTTATTATTATTATAGCTCTTCTTTTTTCTTATTATTATTATTCTTATTATTTTTATTTGAATGTTACATATGGTATACATGAACCTGATAATTTTGTATGCCTTGCTGACCTTTGCCCTTATTGCATTCTTATTGCTGCATTATTTAATTTAGAAGCAATCCCTGTGGTGTCTACTGTGTTAAGTTATGTAGTCCTACTTTAGCGGATATACCTCCTATTGAGGCGTGTGTGGCCCCGGGGAACCCTGAGGGAACACTATTTTCCTATGTGTCTCACTGCCTTTCCTTTATGGTGGGGGCTTGTTGGTGGGGGGGGGGGATGGCATTCCTTTTTGTGGGCTCTTGGCTCGGGATGTGCTCCGCCTTTTGGGGCTCGGGGCCCCTTGAGCCTGGAGCAATACGTAATTGGGGTGCGGGAGACTGGACGCATCGATGTGATCTCAATGGGTAGTTTATTCTGCCTGGGGTGTTGAAGTGGAAGCTGAGTTGCCACTTGTTGGCTGGGGGGGGGGAGGGGGTAGGGGGGGGGATAGGGAATGGGGGTGGGGGAGACATGGTCATGCCCGTGCGGGGTGGCTTTTCCTAACTTTTTACCGACTTCTAGGAGGGTGTGGAGGGCCCCAGGCTGGGGGGGTTCTCCCTAGGCTATGGGATTGTCTGTTGTGGAAGGATTGGATGGTAGCTATAGTCCTCTGAGGCTTATTTCCTGGAATGTGTGTGGACTAGGGAGCCCAATGAAGCGCTCAAAGGTGCTGCAGGGTTTGGCTAGGCACAACGCAGATATTGCCTTACTCCAAGAGACTCATCAGTCGGCGGAAGAACATAGTAAGTTGCGCAGAACTTGGGTTGGGCAGGTTTTTGGAGCCCCAGCGCTTGGGAAAAAAGGTGGTATTGTCATTCTGATTCATAGGCGTGTAAGGTTTGAGGTTCTTCGGTTAATACTTGATCCATCGGGGCGATTCCTACTTCTGCATGGAATGTTGGAGGGCAAATTGGTGACGTTGGGGAATCTTTACTCTCCGAACATTTTTGACCAGCGGCTTTATTCTCGGTTGACTTCTCAATTGGAGAATTTGCCAGAGGCTCCGGTAATTTTGGGGGGTGATTTTAACGGAGTGATGGACGGGGATTTGGACACGACTGTTGGAGAGTCCAGAGAACGGCGACAGCCTACACGGGCGATGTTGCGGCTGTGTGACACTATGGGTCTCGTGGATCCTTGGAGGTTGTTGCATCCTTTGGAAAAGGATTTCACACACCAGTCTCGGGCCCACGGATCTTCGGCGCGTATTGATTACCTCTTGGTGACGGGTACCCTTTTTGCGGCAGTCAGCGATGCTCGGATAGGACCGGGAGAGATTTCCGATCACGCGCTAATCTGGTTGGATCTTCGGTGGGGAGACGCGAGACCTTCGACACGCCTTTGGCGATTTCCTCTAGAATTATATACCGATACTCAGTTTCGTTCCTTTCTGCGGCGGCGGTGGCAAGAATTTGAAGCCGATCATCGGCCCCATTCGGATGACCCTGAATTAGTTTGGGAAACTGCTAAGGTAGTGCTGCGGGGTGATATCATCGGCTATCAGGCCCGTCGGCGACGACTGATGTCAGAGCGTATTATTCGGCTGGAAAAAGAGGTTACAGCATTGCGCCGTGTATGCGCCCGACATCCAACTGTGACAAATCGGCAACAGTTTATGGAGACTCAGGTGTTGTTGAATGAGGTTTTACACCAGCGAGCGCACAAATCTGTGTTGTATTACCGGTACAGATTGCATACCCAGGGGGATAGACCTGGGAAAATGTTAGCCCGCTGCTTGCGGGGCCCCCGGAGTTCCCGTTTGATCTCGGCCTTGCGAGATGATCAGGGAACACTGCATCGGTCTAGCCCCCAGATTGCTGCGGTCTTTAAGGCCTTTTTTCAGAAACTTTACTCTGCTGAGCCGGACTCCCCTCACGAACGGCGAGACTATTTTGCGGATCTGCCTATTCCTCGCCTGACAAGGGCCCAGCAGGAACAATTAGATCAGCCGATTATGGTGAGTGAAGTGCAGGCTGTTATTGCCAAGGCGAGCTGCTATAAATCGCCAGGCCCAGATGGGATGGGGGCAGAGGTTTACAAAATCTTGAGTGATTTGGTAGCTCCGACTCTTTTGGCTGTGCATGCTCGGCGTGCAGCCCAGGGTTTTTTCCGGTGGGGTAGTAATCAGGCCTATGTCACCCTCATTCCGAAACCGGGGAAGGATCCCCTGAACGCAGCTTCCTATCGTCCGATCTCTTTACTCAACTTTGATTTGAAATTGTTAGCAAAAGTCTTAGCGGAGCGGTTGGCGGCGGTCCTGGACCAGTTGGTCCATGTGTCTCAGGTCGGATTTGTGCGGCAACGATACGCCGTATGCAACCTGCGGAGGATTGTGGCGTCCTTGGAGTGGGCACGGCGTCGGGCTCAGCCGACCCTTCTTATCAGCTTTGATGCCGAAAAGGCTTTTGATAGGGTGAGCTGGGCTTACTTGGAGGACCTTTTGCCGCGCTATGGCCTCGGGGAGTATTTTTGTACAATGGTGAAATCCTTATACGCGGACCCCAGGGCGGCGATACTGTGTAATGGGTTGCTTTCGGAGACCTTTTCTCTCGGGAGAGGGACTAGGCAGGGTTGCCCCCTGTCCCCTCTCCTCTTTGTTTTGTCTTTGGACCCTCTTATTCGCCGGGTGGAGCGGTCTCCAGAGATCTCTGGTATAACTATGGGTCGGCAAGTTTTTAAACTGGCTGCCTTTGCTGACGATCTTCTTGTCCATTTGTCCACTCCTCAGGTTTCATTGCCGGCGCTCTTGCGGGAGTTTGGGGACTTTGGGCAGTTTGCGGGCCTTCGTATCAATCGGGAGAAGTCGGAGGCATTGGATGTCCTGGGGGAGGTCCGGGGGGCGTGGAGCGGTGTGTTCCCTCTTCGGTGGGCAGAGGATTCCTTTTTATACTTGGGAATTCTTTTGACGTCTTGTCCGTTCCGTCTTTATAGGGTCAATTTTCAGCGGATAATGACGAAGTTACGAGATCAGTTTCTCTCGTGGGGATCCCTCCCTATATCTCTCGCGGGTAGGATAGCTGCGATCAAGATGGTAATTCTCCCCCAGATTCTTTACTGGTTACAAATCCTCCCCATTTGGATTCCTCGGCATGACCTCTCCAGACTGGAAGGTCTGATGAAAGGCTTTTTATGGAGGGGGGCAAGGGCGCGGATACCGGGTGTCAGGTTGCAGGGGAGATGGAGGCAGGGGGGGATGGGACTTCCCGATTTGGGGGCTTATGCCTTGGCCTGTCAGGCTCGGCACCTGGGGGATTAGCTGGGCGGGACTGAACTTTTTACTCCTCGACGGGTGGAGGCCACTTGTGCGGCCCCATTTTCCTTGTTGGCTATCCTCCACCACGAAGATCATTTGTTACCGCTTTATATTACCGACAGTGTGCTGTTGGGTGCTGTGCGTAAGACCTGGCGACAGCTTCATCGTTATTGGCGGCGAAGCTGGAAAGTATCCAGCTGGCTCCCCTTACAGGGGAATGCCTATTTCACCCCCGGCACGGAGAATGCCACTTTGCGGGTGTGGGCTGCGCAGGGGATAAGAACTGTTGGGCATGTGGTGGATTTGGATGGTCAGTGCAAGTCCTTACCAACGCTTCGAGTTGAATACGACTTAGCCCCGTCGCATCCATTCGCATATTGGCAGCTTCTTCATTACGTGTCCTCGTTGCCGCGGGAGGAGCTCCATGCTGACCGGTCGGCGCAAATAATTGATTTCTTTGATTTGGGGGGTGAATTTCTGCCGTCCATTTGCCGCTTACGGACACGGTTTGCTGAGTTTCGTCCGTCCCCGGATTACCGTTCTGTGGAGCGGGCGTGGGCCGTCGAGTTACAGAGGGAGGTTCCACCTGGTACTGTTTTGCAAGGTCTTCGGCGTATGGTTTCCTTAACGGAGAGTGTGCGTTGGAGAGAGATTCACTTTAAAGCATTGACACGGACCCATTTTTCTCCACGGAGGGCCTTTCGGAGCCATCTGACAGCGGATGGCAGTTGCCCGCGCTGCTCGGAGCCAATGGCGACCCTCTTACACATGTGGTGGAGCTGTCGGCGTCTTCGTTCTTATTGGTCTCGGATCTCTGCCTACATGCAGAATTTGATAGGTCAGAGAGTGGGCTGGGATGCTTTCTTTGTCACGCTGGATTTTTTGGGGCTTACCTCGCCTAAGGGTAAATGGGGGAGATTGCTCATACGTAAGGCCTGCTTGGTGGCCAGGGGACCCCTGCTTCGCCGATGGCGCGATTGGGATCCACCGTCCTTCTGGGAATGGCGGAATACTTTTCACCAATTGATGCTGGAGGAGTGTTGGAGCGCTCGGGGTAAGCCTGCGCGCTGGTTGGCCTTCCAATCACTGTGGGATCCATACATTCAACAGTTGGGCTCCCGTAGTCGGAATGAAGTCCTACAGTGGACTATGCTGCCACCGGGCTAGGGTGGTATAGGCGAATGGGCTTTGGTATGTGTGGTTGATTAGTCTGTGTTGGTGTGTGGGGGAAGCGCCCGGTGTGGGGGTGGCCATGTCTCCGATGGGGGGGTGGGAGGGGTGGGGGGAGGTAAGGGGGTGTTGTTTTCCTTACTGTAAAACTTGACGCCAGTTGGTTGCTTACTTTTTCCTCGTGGTGGGGATCAGAAACCCACCCCACACGGGGGTTGTTGTATCGTTTGTATTTTTTGCTGTGTGACCGTGGTGTTTAAATAAAGTTGGTAAAAAAAAAAAAAAAAAGAATGTTGTGGGAGATGGTGTCAAAAGCTGCAGATATTGTCACAAGGTAGACCTATCGGAGCCTGAAAAAATGGAGATCAGTAGCAGTGATCAGGGAAGAGAAGACAGGATAAACAAAAACCTGTCAGATGGTTGCTACAGACAACCTAGGCACACGTGGGTAAGGGCTGTGAAGACACACCCAGATAGCAGGCAGAGGGAGTTTGCTTTGCCTTATAGGAATCAGCTGGGTATAGGTGGAGCCCAGAAACACAGAGATATAATACGCTCCCAAATAGTCAGAGAGGGAGAGGAGGTGAACCAGCAAGTCTCACAGCAAGGGAGACAACGATCAGCACAGCATAAGCTGGGAAAAATATGGGAGAAGAATGAAAGAGAGTCTGAATTACTGGGACAGCATGCAAGTCTACACGAAGGTCTGAGTGAGTCTCAGCGTGGAACATTGGGAAGGCAAAAGCCAGATAGTGAATGCATGTGTGAAGAGCACGGGAGACGTGGGAAAGTTGCAGTGCAAGGTAACAAAGCCAGGAGTATTGATAGTGGCTGTTTTCTACCCGAGTGGGTAAAACCCTGTAATAATAGAAAAAGCCACACAGAAATAAGCTTTGGAAATAATCCTTTCCCTTGTGCTAGAAAACCCAGGAGAAGAGAAGCTCACTTACTTGGAGAAGCTAGAGATTCTGATATTCACTTTAAAACTCCCAGAGTTTGAGAAACCTCCGTACAGAGCAGCACAATCTAGGGCAGCTGTGAGGAAACGGCTAGATCCGAGCACGCTCAGAGTCTACCATAATCACTCTAACAGCAGAGTCAGGGAAGTTCCTGAATGTCCTTATGCTTACCAGCAGGGGCTGAGTTCTCATAAGCCTCAAGCAAAAGTATACGGTAGTTCCCAGGGAGGCTGTGAGAGAGAGGGACAGCCTAACTTCCTGTTTAACGAGGAAAACTTACAGAAGGCTTTTGAAACAGCTGACCTGAAAAACGTGAGTGTTAATGAGCCGGAATCCATGGAGTATGAGAACACTGAGTTAGCAACAGTTCCTGAACCCATGGAATGCTCAGTTTCAGTAAGTGACCCAGAGTTTTCTTTGAGGTGAAAAGGGTTGAGGATAACCTAACTAAGAGTCCCAAGGTGTGGGCTAGAAAACGTGTATCAAAGGAAACCAGCTGAATGAGCTGTGCTCTGATAGCAAAAGGAAAGCCTGTGAAGAAAACATTTATAATGTTTAATTCTTTTCTTTTGCATTTAAGCTGAAGTAAGCTATTTTTGTTTAACCTTTTGTCATTTCTGTTATATGCCCGGAGAGGGTTATTTACCTTGTTTGCCAAGGAGAAAATACCTCACGGACGGGGAATAAAACCCTGAGTTTTTGGAACACAAGTGTATTGTGTGGTTTTTAGTGAAGGCACAACTACCACCCTCAGGCAGTACCAGGGCTTCACCAGCAGGGCACCTGGGGGTGCGACAATATATCAAGGAAGATCATGGCATATCCAGAGTGCTTTTCTTGTGTTCCTATGAGGAGAGTGTTCTTCAGTGTGGTCATGAGGGTCTCAACACCATGTAGAGGGTGGAAGCCGTGTTGTTGAGGGTCTAGTATGTTGTTATCCAGGTGTTCCTGCAGCTGCTGCTGGATGATCTTCTCTATTATTTTGGTGGTGAAAGGTAGGCTCGCTATGGGTCTGTAGGAAGCTGGGTCTAGGGGTTCTAGGTTTTGCTTTTTCAAGGATGGTCGGATGATTGTAGTTTTGAGGGCGTCCGGCATGGGTCCTTGGGAGAAGGATTCATTGGCGATATGGGCTAATGGCATGCTCAGTTCGTTTTTTGTTTTCTTTATCCAGTCAGTGGGGCAGGGGTCCAGCGGGGAGGTGGTGGTGTTGAGGCAGGAGATGGTGGTTGATATTTCGTCTGAGGTTTCTTTGAAGGTGGTCCAGTCACTGTGTAAGTTGGGGTGGAGGTTTGTTGTAGTTGTGTCTATGTTTGGCTGTGAGTTTTGCGGTCGTTGTAGTTGTTTGTATTGACGGGCCAGTAGCTCTGGTGGGATCTTCGGTAATTGGTCAGAGTTATGGGGTGCTTTTGTCAGTTTTTTGACGATCCGAAAGAGTTCACGAGGTTTGTTTATGGAGGTATTTATGATTTTCATGTGGTAGATTTTCTTTGCTTTGTCGGTGTCGTAGTGGTATGCATTTAGTTCATATAGGTATTTTGTTTTGTCATTTTCGTCTTTGGTTTTTCTCCATTTTCTTTCGGTTCTTCTGAGTTCTGTTTTTAGCTTTCGGAGACTGGGAGTAAACCATTTGGCCTTTGTAGAAGGGGGTCTGGTGATGGCTTTGTTTGTGGGTGCTTCGGATGCTGTGGAGATTGTGGTATTCCAGTTGTGTATTAGGTCATTGATGTCACTGGAGTGTGCTTGTAGTTTGGGTAGAGTTTGTGCTAAGAAGTCGTCTTTTTCAAATGTTTTAAATCTTCTTATGTGGTGTCCATCTTCCTTGTTGGTCTTATGTTGGTAGGTGTAGGATATGGTGATAAGGTGATGGTCAGACCAAGGTACCGGCGAGATCCGTGGGTTCTTTCCTGAGGCAGCGGTTGTGGGGTTTAGGAATATGAGGTCTAGTGTGTTGCCTTTTTCGTGGGTGGGTTCCTGTATGATCTGTACCAGATCCATCGCAGTCATGGCGGTGCGGAAGGTTGCTGCTTGTTCTTCTTGAAGTGATGGGAGGTTGAAGTCTCCTAGGATGATTTGTTCCTTTGCCGAACTGGTGCTCTCAGATATGAATTGCAGTATCCTTGGTAGGTCAGTGGTTGTGGTAGGTGCACAGTAGATTAGGCATACTGAGAGGTGTTTATTGGTGAGGGTGAGGAGATCAGCTTCATTGGTAGTTTATGAAGAAAGGATCCTGAGGTGGAGGTCAGTTCTTGCTATGATGGCGACACCTCCTCCTTTGGTGTGTGCCCGGGAGCAGTGATGGAGGGTGTATCCTTCAGGGGATAGTTGGTTCATTAGTACAGGGTCAGCGTCTGTTAGATCTCCTATGTGTAACAGAAACCTGGCTATCTGCTCATTTGTGATTAGGTCTTGGAGCATGTGGTATTTATTTCTAACAGAGCATGCATTGATTAGTGAGATGGTGATATGGTGATGGGTTGGGGATGTGGGTTGGTGTATGCTGTGGGGGTGGGGGTGGTTTTGTTTCGGTTTGTAGGTGTGTGTGGGTTGTGTTGCTGGGAGAGTGGGCCAGAATAGATTATTGAGTGAGCTTGGAGGTGGGTAGAGGGTCAAGAGGGGGGTGAGGAGGTAGATGGGGGCTAAGTAAGGTGGCATGATCTGTGAGAGTACCTGGTGTTTGGGGGTCAGGCTGGATTTCGGTGTTGATTCTTCGGAGCGGTGAGGTCTTTGGTTGCTGTTGTTGTGTCTTTGCTGCTGTAGTGGGTCGTAGTATTTTTTGTTGTTGCGGTTGTTGCTGCTATGTTCTGTTCACCGTTTCTGTGTTTCAGTAGAATAAGGACTGGTTGTTCCTTTTGGTCGTTTTGTTTGCGCCTCTGTGCCGTGCCTAAGGGCCACGCCAAAGGGCCCTCTGGTGAGGCCCTCAGGCGCGGGCTCGCCTTGCAGGGACGCCGCTTTTCAGCGGTTTGGGCTGCCGCCAGCTGGGTCTCCCACTGCCCCGATTGGGCAGGAGTTGGCTGGGGGGCGGGCAGCAAGCGGCTCCCTCGGTGCAGGGACGCCGTTTTTCAGCGGTTTGGGCTGCCGCCGGCTGGGTCTCCCACTGCCCCGATTGGGCAGGAGTTGGCTGGGGGGCGGGCAACCACAGCGGTGTTCTATTAAAAGTGGAGTAAGGTGATCAGGCGTTTTTGAATGAGTTATGAGTTTGAGAACTGAGTTTTGAATTAACTGTAAGCGCTTGATGTACATAAGTAGACTGCTGTATAAGAAACTGCAATAATCACAATGACTAATGTATTTATTCTTTTCAGAAAGAGTCTAAGTGCTTGAATAGTCCTGAGCAAGAAAAAAACAAAATGTAACAACTGCAGAAATCTGAGAATCAAATGATAACTGTGTTTCAATGTGGCAAGCTTTGATTTTAATAGAGAGTCAAATGGAAGGATATGACATCTAAGGATGGGGACGAGCGATGGCTACAGACGTTGATCTGAAACCCAAATTTCCTGTGTGTAAAAAAGATTTTACATGCTGAAAAACTTTTATAAAATTATCCCCTATATGGCATGCTGCAGTAATTCATCTGTGAAATTGTTGCCTTCTGGACTAGGTGTTCAAATTCACCTTTTCTGACAGCTAACACATATGATAAAAGCAATATTTCAAGAGATTCCTGAATGTGAAGACACATAGATGTTTATGTATCATTTCTCGACTTGCATACCTCCCATTCCTACTACTACTACTGAGCAGTTATATAGCACTACAAGTCGTACGCAGCGCTGCACAGAGATGTAAGAGACAGTCCCTGCTCATCAGAGCTTACAATCTAGTCAAGACAAACACAGAAGGTGTAGGCAGGGATAAAGCAAGGGGAAAGAAAAAGGAAATCAGATGAGTCAAGATCCTAAAGCAGCAGTGAAGAGGTTAGTTTTCAGCCTGGATTTGAAGAGGGTCAGAGAAGGTGCCTGGCGTACAGACACGGGTAGTTTGTTAAAGGCGTAAGGTGCAGCAAGGTGAAAGGAGCGAAGTCTGGAGTTAGCAGTAGGAGAGAAGGGCACAGATAGAAGCAGTTTGCTAGAAGAGCAGAGTTCCCAAGGGGGATTGTAAGGAGAGATAAGAGAAGAAAGGTAGTGAGGAGCAGCAGAGTGAATGCATTTATAGGTCAGCAGGAGACGTTTGAACTGGATGCGGAAAAGGATAAGGAGCCAGTGAAGTGACTTGAAAAGAGGAGTAATATGGGCATGACGAAGCTGGTGGAAGATTAGCTGCGCAGCAGAGTGTTGAACAGATTGAAGGGGAGAGAGATGATTCAAAGGGAGACCAGCAAGAAGTAGGTTACAGTAGTCAAGACGGGAGGTGATTAAGGATTGGATAAGCATTTTAGTAGTGTGTTCAGAGAGGAAAGGGCGGATTTTGCTGATGTTATAGAGCAGTGTAAGGAGGAGATGGGATATAGCGCACACCTTTTCAGGAGCAGCTCAGAGTGAGTTACATTTAGGTACACAGTAGGTACATCCATGTTGCCAGAGGGCTTGCATTCTAAGGGGCCCTTTTATTAAATGGTGCTAAGCAGTTAATGTGTGTTTTCACATGTGTTAACTGCGCTGATTCACATGCTAACTGCCATTCACGATGGGCAGGATAAGGGGGGATAGTGGGTGTGGTGAGCACATTGCACTTAGCACCGGGGGGGGCGGGAAGGAGGGGCGGATATATGACTGTCAATGTTGCCATTACTGCAGATTCACCTAAAGCCACCTCAAGAGATGGAGTTAAATTAAGTTTACCCACAGTGATAGTGCCAGGAACAGGCCAGCCGTGGGGGCTTTGCACTTAACGTACAGTAATTCTGTGTTAAATGTGTGCCTTACGTACAAAACCTAACACACTTTAGTGAAAGAGCTGCTAAGTTTGTACCTGAGGCAAAGAAGGGTTAAGTGAACAGCTCAAGGAGCAGCAGTATATTAAGCAATTGTGGCCCAAGGAACAGAGATAATTAAACAGAAGAACAAAGGCCAAAGGAAAAGAGAAGAAACCAAAAATAAATGAAGAACAGCAGCAATGGGATTCACACCTGGTTCTCAGTCAACTCCTCTAAGCATTAGGTGACTCCTACAACCCAACTCTTACCCTGCAACTTTAAGGGAGCTCATTCCTTCCTTAAGGGACCTGACAGCTTGAAAACTGAAGTATCAAAAAATCTGCGTTTTACTGTTGGTTGAATTACCTCAGATAGAGAAGCTGTTAGGCAACTGGAGGATGGTTGCAGGGCCGTACCGAGTGTGAATTGCAGCCTGTGTGACTTGCACATCGGGCGCTCCTCCCCCCTCCCCCCCGCGACAGGAGAGAAGAGGCGCGCCCGATGTGCAAGTCGCCGGCACACTAAGCAGATCTGTCCCTCCCTGCTCTGCTTAGTGTGCCGCAAGAAGGCTTAAGGGGCGCATTTCAGCTGTCTGACGTTGCCTGCCGCCGCTGAGAGAAGAAAAGGTGGCAGCGGCAGGCAACGGCAGACAGCTGAAATGTGCCACTTAAGCCTTTGTGCCCTATGCGGCTGCACCGCTCGCACAGGACTAGGTATGGTCCTGGATGGTTGGACAACCTTTGATCTGCTTTCAGCTTAGGTACCTATGTCAGCATGTAAAATTCTCTGTACAGGAGGTATAATGTGTGGGGTGGGGAAGTGCTCTGTCAGTCTGGGTCATTATTTATAATCTACAATTTCAGACAGACCTCCCACTGTGTGTGGAGAAAGAAAGAGAGGAGTCAAAGACGACCCCCAGATTATGGCCCGAGGAAACAGAAAGGAGTACAAAGTTATCCACAGAGACTGAGAAAGGAGGAAGAGGAGAGGTTTTGGGGGGAAAGATAAGAAGTTCAGTCTTGGGCATGTTCAATTTCAAGAGGCGGTGAGACATCCAGGCAGCAATGTCAGAAAGGCAGGCAGAGATCCAGGATTGGATTGCTGGAGAGAGTTCGGGTGTAGAGAGGTAGATTTGGGAGTCATCAGCATAGAGGTGGTATTGAAAGCCATTCTGTACTGTCTGTCTTGATTAGATTGTAAGCTCTACAAGCAGGGATATGTCTTCTATATGTATTTTACAACACTGTGTATGCATTGTAGTGCTTTATAAATGATTAATAGTAGTAGTAATAGCACATTAAATCTTTTTCCATTCCGCTAAACTACAAGGTAGATGCTGCAATTTCCAGTATCAGTACCCCAGGTTGAATGACAAGCAACCCTTGCCCAAGACTGTTACTGCCATAGGTTAGGAAAAGTGTAATGGGTGGGTATCAAGTCTTGGGGATTCTCTCCAATACAGCAAAATGCCCCATGTCAGGGGTTGCCAGTCAGAAGCTTGCAAGTTGCTTCCCTTTGACAATTTGCATCACAGTGCCCGTGTTGCTATCATGCCAGTTATTTGAAAACTGAAAAGATCTTTTCCCCAGAGGACAACACCAAGTGTTGTCAAGGGTTAACCCGTTTAGGACAGCTCACATATTCTCTCTCTGTTCTGGATGATTTATTAGATTTGTTACACTCAAACAACTATGAAATACCAGCAATAAAAAATATTAAAACTTTGCAGAAAATAGAAGTTTCACATAGTGTATGTTTTTCATACACTAGTCCAATATAGTTTATTGTCTGTCTTCAGAAAATATAGGATTCAGTTCCAATATTCATTGACATAAACATACTGTATGATACTACTGAAACTACAGTTTTCATTTAAAACACTTTATTATGATATGATATAATATATTTTGTCAACAGTCCATTCTGACGGCGGAATATGATACACGTGAAAACACTTCTGATGCAGTGTGTCGATATTGCACCATTGAAACACTTAGAACAGAATGCTTCACAGCAATTATTTTCAACAACATATTAGCCAAGCGTATGAAAAACATACAAGGCTGATATACGCACCAATAACTGACATTAAGTAACTTACAGTTATCTAAACCTATTTTCTATAGTCTACAAATAGTTACTATTTTGCAAATAAAAGTATTACAGCATTATAAGCTACTTACTATTTTTGTGATCTTTTTATGTTGAGCCGCCAGTACCGTCAAAATCAGCAAACTTCGAATACCTATTAAACTAACTAGATCTCAGATAAAAAATTTGTACATAATGCGTTTTGACATAATGATAATAGCTAAACATAGTTCCATTGAATTTATAACCATTAATTAGTAAACAGTTGAGCAGTAAGTATGGAAACCTTATGTATGTAAAACATATGCTGGTCCAAAACGGGTTAACAGAAGTGTTTGGCCAACAGCTGAGAAACCGAAGAAGTAGTAGCCCTATGCTAAGAGATGTTTCTGGAATGACTCCAACTTGTGTGAGTGAAGGAGGTGGAAGGCGAGGTAGACATGATTTCTTTAACTATAGGGTTTCTGCATAGAATGCTGAGGAGTACATGGAGAATATAAATATTAATTGCTTATGAATAAAAGCTTTTGTAGTGTCTGACATCTTTCAGGTGAGCAGAGAAGACCTGTCACAACTTTCAATGACAACAGTTTTTTCCAGGATCAATGCAACGAACAAAGCACATTCTTATATTTATTTTTAAGAGTCCAGGAAAACGAAAAATGTATGGGTAAATGGATCAAAAACTTGAATGACATATCTTTTGAAAAAAGTGTTTCAAATAAAAGGTGGACTAGTTTTACATGGCAAATGAGTTCTTGCAGTTTAGATTGTGGCTAAAGAATAATTCTACAATTTTAATGGGTCATTCAGAACAAACCTCCAGTGGTTAGTATGTGGAACTTCAAATCAGAGCTCCAATTCTAATCCCACATCTTCCCCCCCCCCCCCCTCACTGTCATCAAGACAGATCACTTTAGCCCGTATTTTAGAAGCATCTGCATATGTAAATAGCAGCATTTGCATGTGTAGCTTGGATACATGTGTAAAGAAAAACGCTATTTACATGTGAAGAAAAACACTATGTCCAGATTTCAAGGAAGCATGATGTGGGCATGGATAAAGCATGGCTTGTGCAGGCCAAACATTTACATATGTATTCTCCATTTTACAAGAGGAATGCAGGTGTAGTCAAAAACTTTGCACATTGACTTTACGCCTGCCCCAAGGCATGCATAAGTGACTGCTTGAAGGGACAAGTGTACAAGCCAATCGAACCCTCCCACTAGGAATCAACTGGTGCTGGAAGGGCAGAAGTGACTGGTGATCACTCCTACTTCCTACTTCCTACTAGACACCGGGAAGAACTTGATAAGATTCAGGGGAGAGTTAGGGTGCTCACAAGGGGGTTTCTACCTTTGTCGGGGAAGTAGGGTGCTCAGGAGGTTCTATCTTTGTCTGGACATGGGGGAATTCTGCCTTTATCACTACTGCTACTACTACTAATCATATGTATAGTGATACAAGGCACACACAACACTGTACATATAGATGTAAGACACAGTCCCTGCTCATCAGAGCTTACAATCTAATCAACATTACAAAACTGGGGACTAGAGTATGGTTTTAAATTAAATGTGAAAAAGAATATTCTGCATTAAAAATATACAAGGAGAAGTGTTTGCATTCCAGGTATCCCCCAACCTTTTCATGCAAAAGTATCAGTTTCATCATTTGAATGCCTGTTTTCTGAACTGTAAGATTTAAGGCAGCTCAGTGCTGATGACTGCTGAACAGGACAGTAACACCATAGGTGCCATTTACACCAAAAAATATGGAAATATTTGTAAAATTATTTATCTTGAGTTGATTGGACAAAACCAAATTTTGCTTGTCAGCAATGATCCAGGAGAGGTTTGAGAAAAAGAATGAGAGAAAAGAAACAATACTTAGTTTTTAAACAATTGTTTGATATTCTTAGCAGCCTTGCCAAATAAGGATACATTAGTATGGTATAAAAACATGAAAGGGACCTATGTATGTGATTGGTGGAATGATGCAGGTGATGGGGGAGTGTTGTGAGGGATGAAGTGGGATATTAAGAAGAAGGACTTTGATGGACATTAAACTGATGAAGGTAATTTGAAGTGATGTATTTGGCTAATGAATATGTAAACAAAAAAGGAGGTGAGCACTTTATTCAACCATGCCGTCTCCAGAATCTTCAATTTAGGAATTCATCTAAGCCCCAATACATACTCAACAATTAGAAATAGACATCTGGAGACAGGCTGGGTGCACCTTGCATCCTGATGAGCTTTGGAAAACCCACACTGGCCATGTGGTACTTCCAGATGCTTTTTGCCTCATTTTGCCCCTGTATGTCCTGGCCAGGCATGCATGGGCAAAAGAGGGATGATTTGATGACAAATTCTCACAAAAATTGGTATAATTCTAAAAACCCTTGCCAGAAATTGCAGAATATGTGTGTGCAACTTGTCTGATCTATAAACATGTAAAGATCAGTCAAGGGCATAATGGAATATTTCTTACCTGCAAAGGAATCTCCAGTGGTAAAGAGACAGAGAGACAAAGAGTTTATCAAACTGAGAGACATAGTTGACACCATATGAGATAGTTATGATCTTAAGTAAATATGGATGAAATTAAGTTTATATCATTGTGAAATCTAATCCAGCGTATTTAGGTTTTTTTCATTCAATATTGGTGCTGCTTTTCTGAATAAGGCCTGGAGCCATGTCACCAATTGCAATCCAGAGAGTCCAGCAGAGGGAATTGCCAGAGTCCAGATGGAACAGACCATCCCAAGAACTCAGAACTACCCACCGCTGAAATGTGTGAAGGAGTCCCTATCTGGATCAGTGTGTCACATTGAAAAAGGGCCAAGATATTTGCCTAAGAGAATGAGAGGTTCAAATTTTGAGAGAAACAGAACTTAAACTTCAGAGAAAGGTGAAGCACACTGCGAGGTCCTGGGGAACTGCTGAGAGGCAGGACCACATTGTCTGAGAATGGGAGGAGGACTGTTGGACTGACTGGGGGTTTTTGGGGGCTTTTGTGAATGATTGTATTGTTATCCTTTTAATATTGTTTTCTTAGAAAGTAACGGAAATCTACAAGCCATTTCAGCTTCAGCAATTGCAATACCCACACCAGCTCAAGTTTTGCTGTACTATTCTCAGAGCTTTCTTTATCACATTATTAAGCACTGCTGCTTTTGATACACTTTCATGTTATGTGTTTTCAATATTATTGAGTTGCTGCAAGAAAATGATGTTACAATGTATGTTGTCTCTAGGAAACATTTTACTGTTCAAATGTTATATTGTTACTTGTAAATAGTTCCACCTGTTCTATGTAAAACGACTAGGTATGCTCTTTCACATACCATATAACCTACTGTTCATTGTAAACCGCACTTGATACTTGGGAAAGAGCGGTATAGAAATAACTGTTAAATAAATAAATAAACAGTACCAGAAGCTGCTTTTCTGATGCCCCCTATCTGTCTCAAATGGTTGTTGTCCATTGCCCTTAGTGGGATTACCTTTGCCCCATTCACAAGAAAAGAAAAAGAAAAATTGGGGAATGAAGGGAAATTGGCTGATAGGTATGTCTAGTATGGCTGCATCCTTGCCTGAGGCTGTAATACATTATGATGGCATGGAAAAAACATGCGGGCTAAGAAAATGAGTACCCAGAGCCCAGCACAACAAGAGTAAAGCTAGGGGGAACCATACTCTGAACAGAAGTGCACAGAGAATGGACCCAGCTAAGAAACAGGTCAGGCCTGAAAGTGCACAGAAAATGGACCCAGCTAAGAAAAGACATGCCAGGCCTGAACAGATTGAACAGGCCTGAGCAAGCTGGGCAAGCCTGGACAAGTTAAATAGGCCAAACAAAGCTGGTGATACAAAGTGCTCATGAGCCCTGAAGACTACAGTGTCAGTGATTAATGAAACAAAGGGGATGGCAGGGTGTAGCCAGAATGACTCAACACTAGCAAGAATAAAAACCATTAATATGTTAATAAGGGTGGATCCCAGGGAAAGAGGCCTCTGCAGACAGTACAGCAACTTTTGCACATGGAACAAAACTTTTGTGCAGGAGTTGCTACAGAGGGTATAGGGTATGTGTTGTTTTAAACTCACTGATGCAAGTGTTTCCATTGAACACTCTATCCAAGACCTACGTGATCTAGTTAATCATATTACTGACCTGTCCATGGGTCCTGGGTGGTTTATGAAGTGGTTCAGTTGGCTAGGGGGACTAAAAAATCCTAGTGGTAGGGGTTCTTTTTATTTTACTGCTATGTGCCATTCTGCCATGTTGTATCCCCATTCTTTACCGCTTCATTACCACCACCCTTGATACCCTGGTAGAACGCAAGGCGGCTACCACTGTCATGGCCCTGACCCAATACACCCCTCTGCGGCTTGCCTTCAGTAATACTGCCCTCTACCGCCCCTAGTGGTAGAGGTCTCACTTAAAAAGGGGGGAGTGAGGCAGCCATAAGGTTTAGCTGTGGGTAACCCTTCCCCCCAAGCCATGAGGATTTTACATAGTGATCAGCTTGCTAAGAAAAGACATAAAGGTTTCAGTAGGCACCCTCCCCCCCCCCCCTCCAGGCCTGAGCACAATACCCCCTTGCACAGAAATCAGCAGACCAGAGCATACCGGTTTGGACAGATCACCCAGGCACCTTCCCCAGGTCACCCAGGCACCTTCCCCAGGTCACCCAGGCACCTTCCCCAGGGGCTGCTGATTGGTGGACAGAAAATACCTGTGACGAATGAGATTGTAGAATGAGTTTAAAAATGTACTGTATATAAGACAATGTAGGACGTCCTTCGGGGCTCAGATTTTTGTGGAGGGTACCGGCTCTCTGTCTGAACCTGTGTGCACATTAAAAGATCCTGTTTGCATTCCAGCCTGTCTGTGTGCTTCCTTCTGTGGGTGAGTGAGAGAATGAGAGCATTTTCAGCTGCTTGGCTGCAACAGCAGGGACTCACCTACCCCTCTGCTGGCCATAAGATGGAGTTTTGGGGGCCTCCCACTGCTGCACCAGAGGCTTATACAACCTCCTAGATGGTATAAACCCCACATCCAGATTGCATCGGGGGATGTACAGGGCCGTGACCAGAATCAGTCCTGTACATCTGCTCCACCCTCATCCACCACAGCGGCTCTGTGTGTGCAGGGGGCCAGGAGGCAGAAAACAGTGCCGGCGGGACATACAGCCCTCAGAATAGGACCCATAGTGGGTTCAGGAGCATCTGAGTAATTGCATCAATGAGCAGGGGAAAGCTATGAAAGAATGTTAAGCCAGGGGTGGGGGGTAATAAAGATTAAGAAGAGAGAAACTCTGCAGAGAGCAAGAACTGGGTAAAGGACAGACAGAAGATAGGACACACACTGACAAAACAGAAACATACTGTGGGACCCTAGCCTGGGCCCAGGGCTGCCTTGCAATGTCCTTAAATAAAGCTTTGCTGACTGTCCCCAGTGGAATTCTGGGACTTGTAGTTAGGCTTTTCTTGAGCAAGGACAAAATGTAGTGCGAGACCGTTGGTAAGGCATACAAGAATATTAATTTTTCTATGGGGATTTCCAAGGCATTAGGATACTTCTCCAACACAAAGGATAACAGAAGATAACTGGCAACTGAGGTAAACGGAAACCAAAAGTCCTGCTAACCTTAGCAGCTGTTTTTCCTTAAACAAAACAGTACTCGGCACAGCTTCTTATATCTCTTTCAAACAAAAGGTAAACTTTCTTCTTGGCACAACTGTTGTTTTCCCTTTTAAACAAACTTCTGCTAACACACAGCTTTTGCACAACTGTTGTTTTCCCAGTTCAAACAAACTTCTGGTAACACATAGCTTCTTTGCTTTAGAAGAAAATTCTCACTTGGTAAAACACATCCTTGGCTTTAGAAGACTATTAGCAGTTACAGAGTTATGCACAATACAGCTTCTCACTCTCTCAGCTCTGCCTAGTAAGGCTCAGTCTTCTTTTAAACAGAATAAGCAATCCATTGGAGAGATTCCTAGGTCAGACTCTGGCACATAAGAATTGACCTGCATTTCCTCCTGGGCTAAAGAATGCTCATTGCCTTCTACAGTCTTAAAAGCTTCCTCAGCTTCTCTGTCTTGTAGGAACTTTTGAAACTGACTCCACAGCAAATCTTTCTGATTGGGCACAGTTACTTTGGGAGAATAAGCCTTTCTCTCAGGGAACACTTGTGCTAATGTTTCTAGTGTTTTTAGCTCAGCTGCTCTGCTCACTGCTGGGGTTTGGCTTTTTCCACTCTCAAGCATCTCCACCCACCTTCTGGCAGTTGTACACTAGCTGTTGCAAACTGTTCCTGTTCATCTATAAGCTGTTCAGCTATACATCTGTTGGCTTCACTTGTAAGAGCATTTCTCAGACACCCACTGCTTCCTTTTCTACTGACCTCTTTCAGCTTCTGGAAGTCAGACTTCTTGTACCTTTCTTCACTCCTTCTCTCATGAGATCTCTCCTGAAAGCCTTCCTGGAATCCTTCTTCCTCTCCAAGATTTCCCAGGGCTCTGGGATATCTCTTCCCACTGGAATCCCCTTGCTCCAGGATCTCTCCTTTTCCTGTGGAACTGACTCTCCCTTCTTTTCTCCCTCTCTGGTCAGAGTGAGGTTTTAAAAAACGTTTCTTCCCTGCCACACCCTTGCCTTCGCACAGGCCTTTCCAATCAGTATCTAAGCCTGCCCCCACTTCAGAGTCTGGGCGTGGCTTAGCCTCAGCAGAGACAGGATTTTTTTTTCTTTCCTGCTCTGCAAGCTCTGTGCACAGCTTGTCTGTCACTTGTTTTAAAGGCAGAAACATGGTTTTCTTCTATCTCCATCTGTTCTTGGCCGCTCTCATCATCACAATACACAGAAAAATAAATAACAAGATAGATTCTAAACAGGCACAGGAAAATGCCTGAACAGAGCATACAAAGTTAGCAGAGACTTGCAATGAGGGTGCTCTCACCAAGCAGGTACCTCAAAGGGGAGGGTCAGCAGTTCATATGCTCAGAGAGGAAAGTGTCTGAATAAAGCCCCAGCAGGGGTAGGGGCTGGGCGTGTGCTGAAGGCAGATAAGTGGAAGCAGGCAGATTCCACAGGAAGTGCCCTAGTAAATCTCAGGCTAGGTAAAAAACTTTAAATACCTACAAAACAGGCCTTATAGAGGAATAGGGAGAAGGTTAACAAAAGAAAAAAAAACACTCCTAAATGTGCAGTTAGTACTAGTCAGAGAACAGAGTAATAAAGTGTTGAGAAGGGAGACACAGCACTGCAGAGAGCAGGAGCTGCATAAAGGACAGACAGAAGATAGGACGCACACTGACAAAACAGAAATGTAGAGAGAATAATAAATAACCAGCTATATTCTAAACAGGCACAGGAAAAAGCCTGAACAGAGCATACAAAGTTAGTGGAGGCTTGCAATGAGGGTGCTCTTACCAAGTAGGGGGGTTATTCCTTTGCCTGGAGGTTCAGGGAAGGCTTGGAGAAGTTGCTATTGATGTCTGTGGTATTGGGGGATATTGGTCTGGATGTCTGAGAGTTCAGGGAGGATATGGGGAGGCTGGAAAAACTTAGAGAAGCTAGCAAAGCAGTCAGGAAAGCAAAGATTCAAAAAGAGGAGGAAATAGCCAATGCAATAAAATGGGGGGATAAGACATTTTTCAGATATGTTAGTGAAAAGAGGAAGGGCAAAAGTGGTATTGTCAGACTCAAGGGTGAAGGGGAGGAATATGTAGAAGCTGATGAGGATAAAGCGGAATTGCTTAACAAATATTTCTGTTCTGTGTTCACAGATGAAGAACCAGGAGCAAGACCTCAGAAAACACCCACAAACAGGAACAGAAGCGAGGGGCATCTTGAACAATTTTCAGAAGACTGTATTCGTGAGAAACTAGCTCAACTTAAAGTAGACAAAGCAATGGGACCGTATTGGATACACCCTAGAATACTTGTAACAAGTGAGTTAATTGGCTGGGGTCAGTGAGGAACACCAAAATGCACTAGGGACACTGACACATTCCCATCTGATTCCTCAAACTTTGTTTCCTATGACAGGCAAGAACTTGGGGACGTTCTAGCAGCTCCACTGACTGACCTTTTCAATGCCTCGTTGGAGTCGGGAGTGGTGCCAAAGGACTGGAGAGAGGCTCATGTGGTGCCTTTATACAAAAGAGGAAGTAAGGATGTGGTCGAAAACTACAGGCCGGTTAGTTTAACTTCGGTGTTGAGTAAGTTATTGGAAACGTTGCTGAAAGAGAAAATAGTGAGGTTTCTGGAGTCCAGCGGATTACAGGATACAAGGCAGCATGGATTCACCAGAGGCAGGTCTTGTCAGACAAATCTGATTGATTTCTTTGGCTGGGTGACCAGGGAGTTGCACCGAGGGAGAGCCCTAGATGTGGTGTATTTAGATTTCAGTAAAGTCTTTGACACCGTACCTCACAGGCAACTTATAAACAAACTGAGCACCCTAGGGATGGATCCTAAAGTTACTGCTTGGGTTAGAAATTGGTTGAGTGGGAGGTGACAAAGAGTACAGATAAATGGAGCTCACTCTGAAAAGAAGGAAGTTACCAGTGGTGTGCCCCAGGGATCTATCCTTGGTCCGATTCTTTTTAACATTTGTTAGTGATATAGCAGAAGGGCTGTCGGGTAAGGTTTGTCTCTTTGCGGATGATACCAAAATCTGCAATAGACACCAAGGAAGGTGTAGATAACATGAGGAGGGATCTAGCTAAGCTTGAAGAATGGTCTAGAATTTGGCAGCTGGGATTTAATGTTAAAAAATGTGAGGTCATGCATTTAGGCTGCAGCAATCCAAGAGAGCAATATAGTATAGGGGGTGAAATACGTTTGTCCACTAAAGAAGAGCGAGACCTAGGCGTGGTTGTGTCTGATGATCTTAAAGTAGCTAAACAGGTAGAAAAGGTGACAGTAAAAGCTAGAAGGATGCTTGGGTGCATACGGAGAGGAATGGCTAGCAGAAAAAAGTAGGTGACAGTGCCTCTGTATAAGTCTTTGGTGCGACCTCATTTGGAATATTGTATGCAATTCTGGAGACCGCACCTTCAAAAGGATATAAACAGGATGGAGTCAGTACAGAGGGTGGCTGCTAAAATGGTTAGTGGTCTTCGTTATAAAGCATATGAGGACAGACTTAAGGATATTAATATGTACACCATAGAGGAAAGGCGGGACAGAGGTTATATGATTGAGACTTTAAATGCACAGGGAGAGAGCCTCTTTTGATTGAAAGCAAGTTCTGCTACGCGGGGACATGGGATGAGGGTGAAGGGGGATAGATTCAGGAGTGATATGTGGAAATATTTCTTTATGGAAAGAGTGGTGGATCCGTGGAATAGTCTCCCAGTGGAGGTGGCAGAGATGAGGACAGTATCTGAATTCAAAAAAGCATGGGACCAACACAGAGGATCTGTAAAGGAAAAAAGGGGGCTGTTGTAGTTGTTGATATGGAAGGACAGACTAGATAGGCCATGTGGTCTTTTTCTGTCGTCATTTTTCTATGTTATTGATGTTAGAAGGGTTTGCCTCTCTTATGGGGTGCTGGATGGGGACAGTGGTGTTGTTTGGAACTGCTATTGTAAAAGGCTGCAGATATGTAAATATGGGAAAATAGGGATGCTCTTTTTCCCCATGTGCAACTTTTTAAAATTGCTGCTCCTCTGGACCTACTGGTAAAATACATATGCACTTCTGTATGTCCTTTTAGTATTTTACAAAAGGCTCTATGTTTGGCAAGACCTTTTGTAAAATTGCATGGGAAATGTTAATCTCCCAATCTGGATGTCTCGATACCCATCTCAATGTTCTATGTCAAATGGGTCTTATAAGTTGGGTAACAAAAATGACGATGTTCTTCCTAGCTAGTCAGGGTTGCCAGACCTCCTACCCTTAACATAGCTGCAGTTTCTTCTGCTCGTAGCAGGAGGTGATGAATATGACTGGGACCCAGAGGATGCTCTGTAAATGGAAATTATTACTGTTTCTTCTTGATAACAAATCAAATTAGACCAGAGAGGATCATGATTTTCTGGTCTTGTGTTCTTATTATATAGATCTTAAAAATGTGTGCCCTTTTTCAATAGTGAGGGGTGGGGGGGGGGCAATTTATACAAGCTTTAGTGTCTTTGTGCTTACAGGAACTATGAGCAGAATGATGCACCTTCCTTCCAGTAAGAGGAGTGAGTCTCCCAGGTACAGGACAACACTGAACAAGAATGCTAAACAGCATTCCTTCCCGAATCCTCCCCCTTTGTTTTAGTTGCTATCCAAGAAGCTGGCGTGAAAAGTGATTTCTCTGTTCCTTACTGATGTAGTATCTCCATATTCTATAGGAGTGCTTTCAGTGGGAAAGGGAATGGTGAGGGGTGAGAGACATTAGCGGTGCATGGATAGTGGAAGGTATGCTATGCTACAGAGGAAGCCTGAACTGCAGGATAGCCATCTGATACTGGTTCTGTGGATAGAGCTGTTAGTCCAGCCCCTTTCACTGAACCTAAGGCTGAGTTTGTGTTTTGAAAAGAGATCCATGCTAATGGCTAATAAAGAAAGTTAATAACAGGAGTCTGGTGCCTGTAAGCTCTTTGGTTTCCTCTGTTGTCCTTTGGTTGGGTTTTAACGGTGACCCGAAAAACATGTTAAAGAGCAAACAGAAATCACAATGCAATATATGGAATAAATTCCAGTGGGTTACTGCACTATTAAATTACTTAAGTCAAGACAAGACGACAATAAAAGCCTTTATTAAGGGAGATCTTCTTGTTGTGCATTGGGAGCATGGACTGCCTCTTTGAAACTAGAACTTTGCACCCTTCACCCTCACCTTGATATTGCCATGGTCCAGGGAATGTGCCTACACAGGTACTTAGTTACTTTGAATTTCTTTGTACAGGAACAGCCACACAGTGTGACTCTGAATTTATCCTTGTTTTGCAGGGCAATTACCATGGGACTGTGGCACTGGCTTGGAGCTTTACCCAGATCTGAATCTTCCCTGGGATCTTCTGGAACACTACAGAATTTGATGTTCATCTATCTTGAAATGAGGCATTGAGCAAAAGTATTCGCAAATGCAGGCTATGTCTGTCCTACTATAGCTACTAATCATTTGTATAGCGCAACAAGGTGTACACAGCTCATCAGAGCTTACAAAAACCTGTCACTTGGAACTAAGGGCATGCACATCATTTTGTATTTTTCTTACTTCATTTATAGTTTATTTTATTTGAAATGAAATAAATATGAATGAAAAGATAAAACACAAAAAAGTCCAAATGGGTAGGAGTTATCTATCACCAATCTCTTAGCTGCCATCATACTTTCACCCTTGGGCCTCCGAAATCCTAATGGGACAGGAGAAACTGAGGAATGTTCCTGCCCCATTCACACTTTGGCGATCCCATGAATAGGGGAAGTTATGCTTGGGGAGAGGGAGGGAGGAGCCTTGAATTCTTAATTTTAGGCAGTGCTGGTTTCCTGGCAGGAAGAGGGGACCAGGTTGGGCTGATAGCCGCTTGAAAACAAAAAATGTTTAAAATTATGTGTGTGGGGAGGGAGGTCTCAGTTTTCAAAAACAGATGAAACAGAGAATTTAATTTCAAACTATACCACATCTTTACTTGGAACAAGTGAGTTAATTGGCTGGGGTCAGTGAGGAACACCAAAATGCACTAGGGACACTGACACATTCCCATCTGATTCCTCAAACTTTGTTTCCTATGACAGGCAAGAAAGAGGTGAAAATGCTCATGGTACATCAGGCCCTGTATGACTGCTTATCCCAGAATATCTGCGCTAACCACTAGCAAAACCCCTGGAGACGTCTGGTCCTCTCCAAGCCATTGCTCTTTCTGACTGAAGGTCCCACTGCAACCACATGAAGGTTCTTCGAATAGTAAAACTTTTCAGACTATACTCACTGCCACTTTTAGCCTCAAAATCATCTCCCTTGGCTCCCATGCTATCCTTCACTAAAAGATGACAAAGATCCCTGGGCCCTCAGGAACCACGCTCTGCCTTGTTGCAGCTTCGTTAAAGTAAAGGCTGCACAACTAGGCTGCTCAGGAAGGATGGGTTGCACTATTTTCCGGCTCTGCAATGATGGCAAAACTTGAACTAGGCCCTACCTGGTGCACAGAACTTCTGGCTGTAGTCAGAGCTGCGGAAGATCCATAATTTCAAGTTGTTTCTTAGACACTCAAGTTGATTTCCCATTGTCTGTACCCAGTTGTGGACTTCCCTGTGATATTTCTCAATGCTTTGCTCTTGAGAGAAGTCGGCACTCACTGACCTTCAGATTATAAATTTTCCTTTCTGCTGGTTTAGTCTGGACTCTGCAGGACCCTGCCTTGTTACTTTCCCTTTAGTGTACAAAGCAAAAAACTGCCCATGACCCTTCTGTGTCCAAAGCACACTGAAGCGTTTCTTTCAGAAATGCAAAACAAGTTGGCAGATAAGGACGTCAAGACTAAGCCAGTTGCCCAGTTTATTTCCTGATGCAATACCACGGACTCCTGTTTTATTTTTTCAGATGTATCTTTACTAAAGGAGAAAGTAAATTTCAGTATCAGATACAAAATATTAAACTCTTGTTTCTGGTTTTCTATACAGAGAAAAACTGGGGAGATAACTGTTCTGTAACTTCTTAGTCACCGTGTTCTTGATTTGCATATGAGGTTTTAGGCAAAGCAGGAAGAGGTGAAGTAGGGAAGCACTGAAAACCACTGGTTTTACTGACATTTATTTTATTTTATTTATTTATTTACATTCTCTTATATACCATGCTATTCTGCATCAGTGTGGTTTACATTGAACAAACTGAAATTACATTGAACAGGGCATTATAACTTGGAGATAACTATTTTACAAGGAACATGGGCTATGGAGGGTTAAGTGGCTTGCCCAAGACCACAAGGAGCACCTGTGGGACTAGAAACCCCAGTCCTTCCGGCCCAAGGTTGCTGTCCTCTAGTGGGATTTGAACCCCTGACCTTCTGGCCTGCAGTACCTTGCCCCAACCACTAGGCCACTCCTCCACATCACTGGTGCAGCAAATGCCACCTCACCGTGTCATCTGCTGAGGAAATGCTGTGCACACACTCAGGTAACACGTGGCTTTGGCAGCTAACGAGGCATTATTTGCACTAACACGCCATGTTAGCTGTAAAAGCCTATCGCAGCTTAATAAACAGACCCCTTAGATTCAAGGACGGTAACATAAACATAAAAACATTATCCATATTCATAGAATATCTAATACAGCTGCTTACCGATTAATCAGACAGCAAAACATTATGCCGACCTTCATTGATTAAATAACCACGTTTTTAACAATTTCTAAAATCTCATAATTTCTCTCCTATTTCCATTTTTAACAGTGGCTTTTACTGTCATAAGGGAAGTTTAAATACCAGTGGTTACTGCATACTGACAACACTCATAGTAACTGCTCGCTGCTGATGTGCCCACTCTCTGCCCACAACCTCACCCACTCAAGTGACTAATGTGTGGTCTGCAGATAGCACAGAAAGTTGCCCGCACTAGCTGTTAACGTGGCACGCTGTTCCAGCACTATCGGTGCATTAACAGCTAATGCACCTTAGTAGATGGACCCCTACATTTTTAGAAAAGGAGGATTATAAATGCCCTGTTAAATTAAGTTAAAATAAATTGGGTTACCTAGTCTGTGGTATTTGGCCGGTACCTACCAATACCAATCAATCTCACATTTTCAACCATTCACCACATGACAGAACCAGATTATGCAGCTCAGATGTCCTGGAATACTTGAAATATTTTTCATTTCCAAGTTAATACAAACTGTACGTACAAAGCAGTGAAGACTGGAGGATAGTTGACTGGTTCTCAGGGGGAAAGATCATTATATCTTTTGCCAAAACTGAACTTGCTTTCTAATCCTGAATCATACTGGGTTGTGCCCTGAGCGGGATAATAAAAATAAAGCTAGACTTCCATCTCCTCACAGCTATAGCATCCGGGTGTGGTTTATTACCATAATTCTATTTCTGGTTTCCCCAGGCAACAGAAGGAGAAGCAGCAAGCTTTTCCTTCTTCCTCACTTAAAGAAAAAGGGAACATCCAGTGTGACGGGATCTCTTGAATCTACATGCACTGGTCTTGAAAACAATAAGTATAGAGACACATTTAATTAGAAGCAAAACCTGATTACATATCTATAATAAATTCTGAATTAGAGGACAAGTTGCATGGCTCAAATCTACTAGGGCTTCAGAATATGACAGGGGGGCTTGCATGGACATACATTTCTCACAATACTTGGGGATCATTTCTTAATTTAAATTTAGACTTCTTGGGGGAAGCACATCTAGCCTCATTTCTATTTTTGCACATGGGTCTCCTGGAATTTCCAAATACTTATTTATTTATTTATTGCATTTTTCTATACCGCCCCTTCCAGAGATCAGGGGCGGTTTACAGAGAACCAAAACACGTTACATAGAACTGGAAACTGTTTTTTTACAAGATAACTGGACTTGAATAAATTTTCAAACGTAACTATGTACAGGTTAACTATATACAGTGTGATGGAGCTGACACTACTGAAGCTATGGAGTTAGGAGAAAACTCTGTTTCTTCTTCAAAAGAAACTGATTTACAGAGAATGCCGTTACCAAGAAGTGCAGCTAGAGGGAGCAGGCATGAGGCTGAAGAAGGTAGACTGACACACCCAGATTGCAATGATGCAATAGTTAATCAAACGCACCTGAGTAGTGGGCCAGAAAGTTCACTAGAGAAACGGCTTTATAAGCAGTGCTCGGTTAGGAGAGTACAGAGAGGACCACAAAGAGAGAGAGGACCATGAATACAAAGAGGTACAGAAGCCCCGCTACTAAGGAGAGAGAAAGGGGAAAGCTTCCACTACGAAAGGAAAGGCAGTTAAGCTTGGAATCCTTACAGGGAAGGGACAACTTCCAGGAAGGACAAAATGCAATGTGTGCCTTCGAGTCAGTCCTGACTCCTGGCGACCCAGAAGCTCCTGGGTTTTCTTGGCAGTGTCACCGGAAGTAGATTGCCAGGCCTTTCTTCCGAGGCAATGGAGGGTTAAGTGACTTGCCCAAGGCCACAAGGAGTGCTAGTGGGAATCGAACCCTGGTTGCTTGGTTACTAAGCCAGTGTTCTAACCACTAGGCTACCAGGAAGGACAAGCCCATGCTAAAAAGCTCCAGAAAGAAGTCTTCAGCGAAGACAGAGTAAGCAGGAGAGTGCCTGGTAGAGGGAATACCAGCAACGCACGCCTCAGAGAACAAAGGTACATTCACACTTCCTTTCCTAAATGTGAGCCAGGTCCTAGAAGGGCTTGTAAACCCAAGAGCCATAGCTATAAGAAACAAAGCTGGGAAAAGCTTTGCAAACCTGTGCAGAAGGTCCTAGATAAAAGCCATATTAATTACTTTCCAGACCAGGTCCAGCCACGCTGGAAAGCCCTGGAGAGAACTACTGAAGTACAACCACTTTTGCCTAGGAAAGCTCTGGCTTAGCAGAAACCATATCTGAACCAGAAGATATGCAAATAGAGCTGGTAGAACCAGAGCCAGTGCTGCCTGAATACCCCATGGACTGTACACTCTGTGTAGCTGAGAGTATAGAAGCTCTCATAGAGTTATAGCATAAGACATGCTCTAGAATGCTACTGTTTTGTTGAGCTGAAAAGAAGAAGCTTTCTGTGTTTATTTAACCTGTTTGTGTTGAAAAACCCTGTTTGAATGGAAAAGACTGTGAAGCTCTTATAACAGTTTCTGGACTTTGTAAATACTTTGGTAGAAGCCCTGAATGAAGGTGAATTCTGTTGTCTTCTTGGAGAACCTTAGCGCATTAAGGGAATAAAACCTTACATTTAACCCTGCACAAGGCTCACATAACTATTCTTTATGACGAAGGGAACTACAAGGACCATAATGCACCTGGTCCAAGTTAGAATTTCCTACTTCAACAAATAATAAATGTCCGCCCTGACCCTTCAGCACACTGCCACCGGGAGGGGCTGTGACAACAGGTGTTCTTTGGTTTGGGTGCGCGTGATTTGGTTCTGTGTGGCCTTGTGTAGTCCTTAGCCCCAGTTGTGTTAGGTGACGGGCTGGTGTTTCAGTGATGCATGTGAATTTGGGTATGGGTTGTCTTACAGCGTAATGTAGCCCAATGGTGTAAACACTGGGTATGGGTATGACTCTGGTGGCTATCGCACCTTAGTCCCTGGGTATATATTTCTTTACGGAAAGAGTAGTGGATCCATGGAATAGTCTCCCAGTGGAGGTAGTAGAGATGAGGACAGTAACTGAATTCAAAAAAGCATGGGACAAACACAGAGGATCTCTAAACACAGCACCTCTTACTTTAAACAACCTTATTAATAAAGAACCCAATCATAACCTTCAAAGGCGAGACCAACTAAACAAACTAATAACACCAAAGGAATTTATAAAGACCAAAAAATCAACAAACAAGGAAGCATTCTCACATGCTGCCCCTATAATTTGGAACAACATTCCATTAGAATTAAGATCCTTACCTCAAATCATGGAGTTCAGGAAAAAACTTAAAACTCACTTATTCTCAACACACTACAGATCCTTGTCAAACTCACCTTTTCAACAAGAAAAAGGATAGTTTTACTAGCTGACATAACCCATCTCTGAACCGGAATAAGTGAGAAAACCCCAAGCCGATGATTTGGAAAACATACATACCGTGTATATAGTTAAAAATCGGGTTCTTTGTATATAGTTTATAACTGCTAATTATAAGTTTGAATTTATTTGTAGTTTCACATTGTTACCTGTAAAAACAGCATTGCCTGTTTACTGTTGTTCCATGTAAACCGCAACTGATCAATTGAAGGTGCGGTATATAAAAATATGCTAATTAAATTAAATTAATTAAATTAAAGGTAAAAAGGGGACTGTTGTAGTTGTTGATATGGAAGGACAGACTAGATAGGCCATGTGGTCTTTTTCTGTCGTCATATTTCTATGTTTCTATATAGGTTTAAATTCACTTGTTTCATGTAACTGGTGAACTACCAGTCGCTTTCGTCCCGATGCAAACAGGAAGGCTGTGGCAGAGGTGGCGGAAGCAGGAACAGTGCACAGTGCCAGAGATTTTGGTAAGCACTGTGGTGCTGTTTAATGTAATTGCCAACACTACAAGTCCAGCAGAGGGGTGACAGCAGGTGGCAATGGGAACGTGAGCCTAGGATACCTCATATTGTTGCACTGGCCTTGCTGTCATCCATTGCTCAACCACTTTCTAATCTGCTCTGATCTTCAGGCTGCTCAGTTTATTTATGGATCTCTTACGCAGGACAGCATCAAAAGGTTTGTTGGAATCTAAGTACGAGGTGTGTTCAAAAAGTATCAAGACTGCGACTTCTGGTGACGTCGCGGAGCGAATGGCTGCAGCTTAGCCTAGCTCCATACTAATCCCACAGAATCAGCGACTGTAAGCTAGAACCCGGCAAGCAAAGTGGCCCGGGAACAAATGCCCGAAGAGGATAAGTCGGTCCGGAAAAAGTTGGTGAGCTTCCAGTCAGTTTATGTGAGCAGAGAGGCGAGAGTGCGGAAGAGTGCGGAAGAAGCAGAGGAGAGCGGGGGCATGGAGAGCGCTGAGGAGGAGAACGAAGGGAGATGGCAGCAGTTTGAAGGTGCGGAGTTAAAAGTGTGGTTGCAGGATTTTAAACAGGAGATAAAGGAGGATTTATCAGCAATGCGGAATGACATGAAAGAGACTTTAAACTCGATCCAGCAAGATGTGTGCAGCCTGGGACAGCGGATTGAAGAGGTGGATAAGCATGTGGAGACACAGGCCGGAGAGCTGCAGGAAATGGCGGCGGAACAGGGTACTAAAGGCGGTGCTGGAGGAACTGTAAGAGAAAATAGAAGAGATGGAGGACAGAGCGCGGCGGAACAACTTAAGAATCAGAGGGATACCAGAAGTGGATAGATATAAAGACTGTGTACAAGTTGTAAAACATTTGTGTTTGCATATTCTGAGACTGGAGGGGGGAGAAGAAGAACAAATGGATGGGATTGGAGTGGAATGAGCACATCGGAGTCTGGGCCCTCGGAGGGAGAAGCAGATCAGAGACATTATAGTGTGCCTGAGCAGTTTCCCAATAAAAGAAAAAGTGCTGGCGGTGGCAAGGAAATATGGTCAGATTGCTTGGGAGAACTGTGAAGTTGAGCTCTATAATGACTTATCTAGAGGAACACTGGAGAGAAGGAGAGGAATGAGAGAAGTGACGACGTTTTTGAGGGGGAAAGGTTTGAGATACAGATGGATGTTCCCATTTGGACTGTTGATCACTGTGAATGGGGCATCTAGGAAGGTGAAAACGGCTGATGAAGCATGGGCAGTGCTGCCGGAATTGGGATGTGAGCTGCCCTGTAAAGAGACCAGAAGTAAGGTGCAGACCCTCTCACAGTGGCAGAGAGTGACTGAGAAAAGGGAAGAGATTAAAGAGGCTCTCGCAAGAACAAAAGAAAATGCCGCTGGAGGAGGACACTTGAATACATCAGGCATTGGCTGGCAAGGTGGAAGGAGAGGTACAAGCTAGGACCGTATGGTTGAATGCACACTGGACTTATAGGGCTGACTGGGGAAGATAGAATTGGGGGAGGGGGGTGTGGGGTGAATGATGAAGGGAGGAGGGAAAGGTGGATGGGGAGTAAGGGGGGTAAAATAGTGTTTGGTTTACAATGAAGGAAGTGGTTGTAAAAGGGGGGGAAGTTTACGGTTGGGGGATAGTTTTTAATAGAAGCAAAAGGGGGTTGTAGAGGGGGAAGGGGCAGTGCACTGGGGGTATTATGATATAGAGAGATTGGAACAGGATGGGGTATGGGAGTGGATATGACTCACGCGGTAGGAGTGGAGGGGGGAGGGAGGGGGGGGGTTGGGGGCGGGAGATGGGGACTGTGAGGGGGGTTAAAGGGAGGGAGGGGGTGGGAAGAGCAGGTACACCTCGAGAGGTGGGGGAAGAAGGAGGGCATAAAGGGTAATGGTGAAGATTGGATCGGTGAATGTTAAAGGGTTGAATTTGCCCTATAAGCGAAGGCAATTGTTCAGGGAGATCCAGAAGAATCAATGGGAGGTGGTATTATTACAAGAGACACACTTAAGGAGGGGGGATACAGGGAGATTAAAAAATAGGAAGTTCCCGGACCAATACTTCTCTGGTAATAAGAAAGGGGCAAAGAGAGGGGGCATAGCTATTTTGGTAAAAGAGGGGAGTGCAGTTCAGATTAGAGAAAGTTTTAGGGATTTAGATGGAAGGGTGGTAGGGATAAAGGGGAGAATAGGGAATGAAGTTATTACCATTGTCTCGATATATGGGCCAAATGGGAATCAAGTGGTATTCTGGAGGGAAATGCGGAAAATGTTGGAGAAGGAAACACAAGGGAAGTTACTTATAGGGGGGGATTTTAATGTAGTATTACAGCCTGGACTGGACAGACACCTGAGAGGGGTAGATGGTGGGGGGAAAAAATAGGAGAGGGTTGAAGCAATTGATGAGACAGTATAATTTAGTGGATGTTTGGAGGAAAAGAAATCCTAAGAGGAGGGAATATACGTTTTTTTCAGCGCCACATTGCAGTTGGAGTAGGATTGATATGATATTGATAGATGGGGAATGGATGGGGGAGGTGAAAGAGGGAGGGATAGTGCCAATAATTTGGTCGGACCATGGGGCGGTGATGGTAGAAATAAGGGGAAAGGCAAGAAGGAATTAAATTCTGGAGGTTGAATGAGAGTCGTCTTAAGAGGAAGGAGGTAGTGGCAGATATAAAGGGAGTGATAAAGGAATACCTAGAGTTGAATGATAATGGGGAGGTGCGGAATGTCATATTATGGGAAGGATTGAAGGCCTTTATTAGGGGGAGGTTTATTATGTGGGGGGCAAAATTAAAAAAGGAGCGTGGATATAAGGAGGAGGAGTTGGGTAGGGAGCTGAAGGAGGCTGAACGGGTATACCAGAAGACGGGGGGCTGAAAGGGATAGGAAGGTGGTGGAGAGGGTGAGGGGGGAGTTACAAGACTTGCAGATAGATCAAGTAGTCTTTGAGGTGAATCAGGTAAAGCAGATGTACTATGAGTTTGGTAACCAATCCAGTAGGCTCCTAGCTAGGAGGTTAGAAGGTTGCATCAGTGATCTACCAAATTAAAGGGGGAAAAGGGGAGGTGTGTAGAGAAGAAAAATAAATCAGAGAGTGCTTTGTACAGTTCTATCAGGAATTATACAAGAAGGAGGAGAGGATAGAAGTAGAACAAATACAAAGATATTTGGAGGAGATACAGTTGCCGGTATTAACGGCTGAAGCACAGGAAATGTTAGAGGAGGGAATATCGGGGGAGGAGTTGGGGAGAGCGGTTAAGGGGATGGTGGGGGGAAAAGCACTGGGAATAGATGGGTTACCAGGGAATTTTTATAAAAACTGTTTTGAGGAAATAGGGGCGGTTTTGAGTAAGGTGTTTAATGGGATATTAAAGGAGGGGGGAGAATTGATGCAGGGAATGCTTACGGCAGGTATCACCATTATACCAAAACAGGGGAAGGATCCATTGAATTGTAGTTCATAAAGGCCAATATCACTACTGAATGTAGATATAAAAATACTAGCGAAGGTATTGGCGGGAAGGTTGGCACTGTGGTTACCGGGTCTGATTAAGGAAGACCAAACGGGGTTTATCATCGGGAGACAGGTGGTGGATAATATAAAGAGGGCATTGGGGGTAGTATGGGAGGCAGGGCAAGGGAAGGAGGATTTTTTATTAATGTCAATCGATGCTGAAAAGGCGTTTGATAGGGTGCATTGGGAATTTTTAATGAGGGTTATGAAGAAAATGGGGTGTGGCCCAAACTATGAGAAATGGGTGGGGGAATTATACGCGGGTCCACAGGCACGAGTGAAAGTTAATGGGAGCTATTCGAGGGATTTTGAATTGGGGAGGGTGTTGGGAAATTTGACTTAAGTCTGCCTTAGGTCTGCTGTATATATTGGCTTTATATGACTGCACCCTTGCCTGGTGAAACTACACAGGATATGGATGGCACAGAAGAAGACAATACATATGAGCTATATGAGAGTATATGCTTGCCATAAGATAATAGATGCGGCCTGCTATGGAGGATTCTGAGTAACCATATTCTGCATAGGAGTATGCAGAATATTGGGGCCTAGCAAAAAAAATACAGGCCAAGCAAAGAATTCAAACTAATGAGCACAAAACACTCTCTCTTGCCCTGACGGTTTCAATTAGTGCCAAGAGAAGAAAAATACAGGAAGGGGCAGAGGTCACAGACCATGCATAGATGAGCAGACCTAAAAGCAGATCCAGATGTATAAATGTAAAGGGATCCTCCCCTGGGGAAAATTGTTGCAGGACGCCTGGGGCCTTGCAGACACTTAAGAACTTATGATGAATTCACTGAAACTAATTTGAAACAGACATTTGAGACAAGGAGAAATGTATATAAATCAGCCATTTTAAGGAAGGGTGGGCAGTGCTTTCTCCCCATACAGAGAGAGAGTGCTGTCTGCCATCTCTAGACAGGCTTTGCTGTTCTGCATGACACTATTATTTTGCTATGCTAAAATAAAAGTTTTTGTAGTTATAGCAACTGCCGTCTAAGTAATTCTTTGATTGGTGATATTTAGGCAACTGCTTGTGGGAACCAGGCCACAATTGGTGCCGAACCCCATACTTCTAAATTTTCTTTTCTAACTTGCCCAAGGACTCCTCTGACTGCAGTTTTGACTTGCCTGCGTTTTTGTCAGAGGGACTACCTCCTGTTTTTCACAGAGAAAAAAAAAACAGGGGATGAGAATACCTTCTCATTAGGAGAAGAGGATTCCTTCTGCTGGTACAGAGGATGGGAATACCGTTCTGAGTGACGTCAAGAGAGATTTTGATACCCTAGGACGACTCCAGCGGGTGAGTTTTGTTTTTCCTGTCTACAAACAAAGACGGAAGATTTACCCAGGTTCGATTGGTGGGTGAGTACCAAATTTACACATATGCATATGTATTTTATGTGCTTAATGTTTTGTTATGTAGAAAATTGTTAGAGTGTCTTTGCATTTAGTTGTAATGTTAGGGAAAGAAAGTTTGAAAGTTTTGCCCAGACATTAAGTCTCTGTCTTTCCAGGATTGATTGGTGTACGCTTGAGACTATATGTATTATTGATACGAAGCGAGTGTGTGTCCTTATCCACGTTTTCATACCCCCATCACTGCGAGGGGATTGGCTGGGTTTGGACGAAGCGCAAGAGTTGTATGTTTGTATGAGTCCTGGATTCGTAATTTCGCACCTCTGTTAATTAAGAGGTTTGGATTGTCACCTAAAAGCGAAATTACGCACGCCTCTGTAAATAAGGAGGTTCAAGTTGCTATTGGTAAAAGGCGAAGTTAATTGCCCCTGTCCCTGAACAGTGAAAACACCAGGTCTACATAGACTATAGAGAAGGGACAGCTAGGGAAATGTTTAAAAGAAAATCCAAACAGGAAGAAAATAATGAGAAAGGAACTGAGCCCAGTCCTAACCCCATAGATAGCCTTGTTAAACAGAACCCCCTATTGGAAGCCTCGATAAAAAATTGTTCTAAACAATGGGAAAAATGGACGAAGAAAACACCCTCTCTTGCCTGGCCAGCAGGGGGGTCATTTGAGCCGCTCATTTTGACCAAAATTAGGGATCATATTTTATTTAACAAATGTGGCAAAGCCCAATTGGAACATTTGCAACATATTTCCCTGTGGATGCAGGCCGGTCCAGAGCCTTTGCCTTCTGCCCCTGTACCCCCACCTTCTTATTGGGCAGCCGAAAGTAAAGCTATGGCAGCCATAGGCTATTCCGACCCTGTCTTCCAGCCCAAGTTAGAACCGACTTCTCACCCAGCAGCCTCTCTACCCCCAGAACAAGTCCTGCATAAACTCTTGGACACTGAGGGAGCTTGGGCAAAGATTGAGGGTCATATTAACTTAAAAGCCACCCCTGCCCCAGATCCCAATGCATATGCTGAGGCACAGGCAAAATTAGAAGAGTTGAAACAACAATTGACAGCAGAACATGAAGATTTAGTAAGTCAGGCTCAAGCTTTAAAGCAATCTGAGGAAAAAATTACTGGGAATCTTAAAAGATGGGAGTTAGACCTAGCAGATAGGGAAAAACATCTTAAGGAGATTATGGAAGAGGAAGAAGAGGAGAAGGTAGATGAGGAAGTAGATGATGAAGAGAAAAAAAGTGAACTTACACTGGTTTGTGGTGTCGTGCAAGGTGGTAAAACCCCTCGAGCTCCACAACCATGTATTCTTACTTTTATTACAGAGCAGGAGGATGGAAATGGTTATTATGTTTACCGATGGTCCTCCAACATGTACGGTTGGACAAGAGCCAACCAGCCCCAGATGTTACAGTGGCCCCCTAATGGATCACTGGAAACTGTACACCTTAACACCGCCCGACTCTGCATTCGCGGAGGAGTGGGAGATCCTTACTGGGATTCTGCCTATATGGAGGCAGGTCTTAGGGTTTGGGAGAAGTATGAGAATCAGGACGCTAATAAACAGCTTCTGTTTCCAGTAATCTACACAAATGAAGGAAAATCTAAATATATACCATGGAGTTTTACTGATATGACTAATATAGCCAGTAGTCTACCTCCTCTCAGTAGAGGGGGAGAGACATGGATTCAAAAATTTGAAAGAATTACGGCTGGATATAATTTGGCTTTGGGAGATATCAAAGCTTTATTGGCCAAAATTCTGGGAAATAGTGCGACAAATCAAGTGTTCGCCAATGCTGACTTAGACCAGGTGAAGGTCACAGTTAACACTTATGATGGTGCTTCCTTCAACGAGTTTCGTCCTTGTATTTGGGATGCCCTCAGGGAAATGTACCCTACTCAGCGCAGTTTGGCTCATCTCACTACTATGAGATTCCAAATAGGTGAGGATATCAGTGCATACCTCGCACGATTTCAAGATTTATGGGAAGCACAAATGGGGGTACCATATGATGATGTTTGTATGAGACCCGTATTTTTCCAGACCTTGTGTAATACATTACCCCCACCCGTGACTGCAAAATTAAAGTCTATAGTAGCCTTGGAGTCTGAGCCATGGCCTAAACAACAGGCCCATATTTTGCATTATATTCGATCTTTAGAGGAGGACACTTTGAAACCTGAGAAGGATTTGAAACAGGCCCAAGCACGCTTGTTACACCTTCAACTTAAAGGGTTACAAGAAATTAAAGATCCCCAGTCCACCACCAAATTACATTTTGATAAATCTAATAATGAACTTATTAGACAACTAAAACAGAAAATTAGGGAACAGCAGGAGAAAATTGATGACATGGAATATCTGGATCCTTATGAGGATGATGTTCCAGACCCCTGTGATGAGGTATGGGATAAAGATAAGGAGCGCATTTACTATAACGGAGCCCAACGACCCCGTTATCCTCAGCCACAGCATCGAGGTCCCTCTTACCAACAAAATAACCGTATTCCTGCCCCACAGTGTTGGAACTGTGGTGGTTACGGTCATTTTCAGCGCTCATGCCGTGCTCAGCGCAGAAATGAGAACTTTGACAGGAGGCGTTTTCCCTTGTGGACACCTCCCCGGGATTCTGGACCCCCACCCCAACAATGACTGGGAATCTATATCTTACAGGCGAGGCTCACATATCAGGAACCTCTGATCACAGTATATCTTAATGATGAGCCCACAGAAATGTTACTTGATACAGGAGCCACTTCCTCTGTATTAACTGCTTTACCGCAGAGATGCCAGCTTAGTAGAAAGAAAATGACTACCACTGGTTTTGATGGTAGACCCCTTACATCTTACCTAACTACACCTATTTGTTTAAGAATAGAAGATCAGCAGATTTCTCATTCTTTTCTGTTTGCCCCCTATTGCCCAGTAAATTTGATGGGTAGGGACTTATTGGTGAAATCACAGGTTGAATTCACCTATGGTCCGCTGGGAGAAAAAGGCCCTGAGCGGTCACTGCTCCTCAGCCCTTATGGCCGAGTTAAATCACATCTGCCTGTTACCATTCATATTAAGCTTGGCTGTAAACCACCAAAGATTCCGCAGTATCCTCTCCAACCGGAGGCCCTGCAGGGATCTCGCCAGGAGATTCAGGAGCTGTTACAGCACGGAATCATTGAACTCAGTAACTCCCCATGCAACACCCCACTATTCCCTGTGAAAAAGCCTAATGGGAAGTGGCGAATAGTTCATGACTTACGTGCACTTAACAGTGTTATTGAACCACAGTTTCCAGTAGTCTCAAACCCTGCCACATTGCTGACAACAACTACTCTGTACAAGTATCATACTGTTCTGGACCTTTCCCATGCCTTTTTTGGGATAGAGGTCAAACCCACATCCAGGCAGTTTCTGGCATTTATTTTTGAGGGTCAGCATTATCAGTGGACCAGGTTACCCCAAGGATACGTGGAAAGTCCCTCCATATTCTCTCAAGCACTAGTTGCTGATTTGCAATTATTCAGGGCAGAGCTGCCCAGCAATGTGTCTTTGTTACAGTATGTAGATGACTTACTGCTTTCCACAGCTGAGGCTGCAACAAACCTGGCCCTCACAGATAAACTTGTTTGTTATCTTTTAGAAAGTGGTTACCAGATTAACATGGCCAAGGCACAGATCTGCCAAACTGGTCACTTTTCTGGGTTTTCTAGTAGGAGATGGAATGCTGTCTCTGACAGAGAAAACTAAACAACACTGCCTGCAATTACAGATGCCCTCCACTGTAAAGCAATTGCGATCTCTGCTCGGCATGATAAACTTCTGCTGTAATTGGATCCCAGGTCACAGTCAACACACACATCCCTTTCGCAAATATTTAAAAGGGGGGGCTAAGGGGTCGACTGCTATCAGCCTGTCAGCTCCTGACCAGATATTGCTTCAGTCTCTTTTGTCTGATGTCTCGCACACACCAAGTCTCTGTCTCCCTGACTATTCAAAGGAAATGTTTCTCATTAGCTTTCACGGACATCACACGTGGGCAGCTGTGATTTACCAGGATGATGGTAAAATTGTGTCCTACTTGTCAGGGTCTTTTTCTGTTACAGAAATAGTTCTGCCTGACATTGAGAGGGGGTTAGTAGCCACCAGTGAGGCAGTCAGGAAGACCTATAACACCTTTCATCCCTTGCGACTTACTGTGTATTGCTCCGGTGATGTAGAGGCATTGTTATGCAGTAATACTCTCCACTTTACCCCACATCGGGTGCACCAGCTGTGTGCTACCCTGCTACGGAGTCATATCCTCATTAAGCCATTCCCTGCAAGTCACCCTTTTGGTTACCTACAAAATTTAGTTTCTGTTATTGTTGGTGAGGAAAGGGATAAGGTCCCCATTTTTTCTTTCGCAGATAATATTTTGTCTCTTCACGAAATGCCTGTCAATTCTGAAGTCTGGTTCACTGACGGTTCTGAGACGTCACTATGTTCTGGTTTCAGTGCAGTACAGATATTTCCCTCTGGTGACATCCTAGATGTTCCGCAATATCAGTTGCCGAGTACTTACAGCACCCAAGGTGCTGAACTCTGTGCAATTTTGGCAGTCTTACTGCATCAGGAGAAACAGAACATTATCATATTCACTGACTCCCATTATGCAGCACAAGTGCTGACAGCACTTCATCAGAAATGGTCACAAAGAGGTTTTATTACCTCTTCAGCCAGCTCAATCTCACATCTTGATGAGATACATCAAATTTATAGTTTTTAGAGAAACGCAGAATCAACAATCTGTTTCTGTGCTGTGAATGGGTTCCTGGACATACACAGGGAGACTTTTTCCGCCAGATGGGCAATGCCCTGGCAGATCAGTTAGCCAAAGAAGTAACTAGTAATGCTTCCCTGACTTTACCTGTCACCAGATCACAGATCTATTTAGTACCTGACCTTGCTGATTATCAGAAAGATGCTGTTTCTCATGAGATAGGAAATTGGGAGAGACTAGGTTGTTCCCAAATTAAGAAAATGTGGGTACATCCATCAGGAAAACTCTGTATCTGTTATGTAGCACTGAAACGCCTTACAGATCTCATTCATGATATCTATCATTCTAGTGCTGCAAATGTTTACAGCATGCTAGAGGACACTTTTTGGTGTCCACACATGAAAAATCGCATTCAGGAACTAGTAGCTAAATGTCCCATGTGTATTCTGAACTCTCAGCCAGGGGGAAAGGCCATAGTCAAAGGTCACCTCCCGGTTCTAAGTGGTCCTTTTGAATCCTGCTATGTAGATTTCATTGACATGATTCACAGATGTGCTCAGAAGCGGTACCTTTTAGTGTGGGTTTGCCCTTGGTCTAAATGGATTGAGACTTTCCCCTGCAATAAAGAGACTGCTGAAGAAGTAGTAGAGGTTTTGCTAACATAAATAATTCCCCGATTTGGCATTCCTAAAGTCATATATTCTGACAATGGCTCTCACTTTCGTAATGCTCTTGTGACTGCACTCACCCAGCATCTTCCTGTTTAGTGGAAGTATGTTTCTGTGTATAAACCTACTTCCAATGGTCTTGTTGAACGATGTAATGGCATTTTGAAAACTCAACTCAGAAAGATTTGCGCTTCTGGTCACATGACCTGGCTACAAGCATTACCAATGTGCTTGTTTCAGCTGCGTAATAGCCCGATCAAGCGATTACATCTGACACCTCATGAAATGGCCACTGGCCGGCGTATGCGCACGACTAATTTATCATTCCCAGGTTCCGATTCATGATAGTCTCTCTGCTTACCTTGCAGGACTCCGGATTGCACTCCAAGAAATTGCTGACCGTGTAGCAGACACACAGTCTGTGTCCAGTCCATCCTTATTACCTTGCTTCCCTGTAGGGTCCACTGTCTATAAAAGAAATTGTGTTCGTGCATCCTGGGACTGCCCAACCTTTTCAGGACCCCACGTTGTCACTGCTGCTTCCCCTTTTGCTGCCAGACTGAATGATACTGATACTTGGGTGCATGTCAGCCATCTTAAAGCGTCTCCAGCTGTCCCATCTGATTAATCAGTTTTATTTCCCTACAGAACTCACGTGTTCTCACCACAGTGCTATGTTATTAGTACCAAAGATGATCGCTGTCAAGCCTACTCCGTGGGTGTCCTTGTGCCTTCTTCTGGGAATCTCTGTCATAATCGTGCTCCTTATTGAGTGTTTACATCCAGATGGACAGCTAGCTTTGTTTCTCCAGGGATGGAACCAGACTAACCAGACGATATCTCGAGTACCCTGAGCTTTACCTGGAGGCTCTCTGAACTTGTGGAAGCAATCAGTATTACACATTGTTTCCCTGATGAACATTGCAGACTGCATTATTTGTACCCCTTTACCAAAGGGTGTATCATATGCTCCAGTACATGTTTCAAAGGTTCCCTTAAATGAGTATGCGGGACAGCTTGCTTGTGTAGATAATAATAATTTTTCTGCCAGTTGTTATGAAGCTTTTAATTGTTCCCAGACGTGGCATGCAATGAATATGATACATGACCCTTTGCGTGTATATGTTGACCCGATTATGATATTTGATCTATGTTTAATAACAAATGTATCCATTGCTTTTTCAGACAGGTGTAACCTGTCGTATAATGTGATTAATGGATATTTTCATTTTGCTAGTAATTCTGTCATGATAAAGTGGTATAATCAATCCGGTAATATGGACCCCTCCAATATGAAATATGATTGGAGAAATATTACAAGGAGCCCGGTAGTGTTTAATGGATCTGACTTCCGCTGGTATGTGGGGGTTGGTCCCATTTACCACGATGGTTCAGCTGTGCTGACAACGGGCTCTCAGAATGAATCTCCATATACTTCATGCTATCTCCCAATGTCCAGTTTCAGGAGGGATCTTACCTCAGCTACCATGGGAAAATCTTCTGTTAAGTGGTTTGATGGGCATCATATGAGTCGCATATGGACGCCTGCTACAAACCTCTTTGCTGTAGTGGGTCATTATTGGTTGTGTGGGGAAACTCTGTATCAGGTAGTTAACCTCTCTCTATTACCCTGTGCTTTGGTCAAAGTTTCTTCTTTTTCTGTCTTGATACCTCTTAATGTTACCCATCATTCTGCTTCTCGCTCCACCCTGAATAGATTAAAACGTAGCTCCTCAGCTTATGCTAGCCCCTGGGATTCCTCTATAGCCGAGGATGATGCCATTCAGGCCTCATTCGAGTATATCAATTCCACTTATCCCATGACTAAAACTCGTTTGGATGCCCTTAGCGCAACGGCCTGGATTCCCTTTGCCACCCCCGCCCTTACTGCTGAGCTTGGTATGGCTGTACGCCGTTTGCAATGTTTGTTGCATATTCAAATGAAAGCTGTTACCGAATCTATCTCACGCCTAGCTGAGTCCCTTGAGCAAAATACACAAATGACTCTGCAGAATAGGCAAGCTTTGGATTTACTTTTGACTGCCGAAAGCGGAACATGCACTTTCATTAATGCTACAAACTGTTGTACTGTCATCGCTAACCATACCATTTTGTCCTTGATGCTATGAATAAGATAAAGCATCTCTCTGAGTTGCATATTGATGATTTTAAGGGGGGGCTTCAACTTGATAATATCTGGGGTAGTATTGCTTCATGGTTTGCTAGTTTAGGTGTAGGATTTAAAGCCTTCTTTATTACGCTTTTAAGTATAGCTTGTTTTGCAATCATTGCCTGTTGTGCCTTATCCATTTTACTTGCCTGTTGTAAACGAATGATATCGCAAAGCACTAAAACCATGTATATTGTGTCAAGGGAACAGTACCAGCGATTGCCTTTGGATGATCTCTCTTTGTCTCAAATGGTTGTTATTCATGCCCCTTAGTGGGATTACTTTTGCTACCCCCCCAAAAAAAAAAAAAAGGAAAAGAAAAAGTGGTGAATGTTGGGAAATTTGACTTAAGTCTGCCTTAGGTCTGCTGTATATATTGGCTTTATATGACTGCACCCTTGCCTGGTGAAACTACACAGGATATGGATGGCACAGAAGATAAGAAGACAATACATATGAGCTATATGAGAGTATATGCTGCCATAAGATAATAGATGCGGCCTGCTATGGAGGATTCTGGGTAACCATATTCTGCATAGGAGTATGCAGAATATTGGGGCCTAGCAAAAAAATACAGGCCAAGCAAAGAATTCAAACTAATGAGCACAAAACACTCTCTCTTGCCCTGACGGTTTCAATTTGTGCCAAGAGAAGAAAAATACAGGAAGGGGCAGAGGTCACAGACCATGCATAGATGAGCAGACCTAAAAGCAGATCCAGATGTATAAATGTAAAGGGATCCTCCCCTGGGGAAAAGTGTTGCAGGACGCCTGGGGCCTTGCAGACACTTAAGAACTTATGATGAATTCACTGAAACTTTTTTGAAACAGACATTTGAGACAAGGAGAAATGTATATAAATCAGCCATTTTAAGGAAGGGTGGGCAGTGCTTTCTCCCCATACAGAGAGAGAGTGCTGTCTGCCATCTCTAGACAGGCTTTGCTGTTCTGCATGACACTATTATTTTGCTATGCTAAAATAAAAGTTTTTGTAGTTATAGCAACTGCCGTCTAAGTAATTCTTTGATTGGTGATATTTGGGCAACTGCTTGTGGGAACCAGGCCACAAGGGGAACTAGGCAGGGGTGCCCAATGTCGCCGTTGCTCTTTGCAATGGTGGTCGAACCACTGGCACAGAAGATAAGGGAGAACAAGAAGATACTGGGATTGGAAAAAGAGGGAGGAGAAGCATAAAATTTCATTATATGCTGATGATATACTACTGTTTATATGGGATCCACAGGTGGTGATGCCGGAGATAATGGGGGAGATAGAGAGGTATGGGGGGTATCAGGTTTTCGAATGAATCTTGATAAGATGGAGGTGTTAAATGTGTCAGTGTCTAAGGCCGTGGAGGGACAATTAAAAAGGGTGTATTCAGTTAAATGGGTTAAAGGATCGTTGAGGTATCTGGGGGTGCAAATCCCAGCAGAGTATGAGGATGTATATAAGGTTAATTATCCAAGAAAAGGGGAAGTGAATTCTCCCTGTTGACACCCTGGCGGGGTTGGAAAGCATTTGGGCCTGGATGGGACGGGGGAACCTTTGATGAATGGACGGGTAAAGGGTTGGAATGTTTCTATCAACTGCTGGAGGAGGGGGAAATACAGAGATTTGAGGAGGTAAGGGAAGAATATGGCTTAGTGGAAAAGGATAGATATGCATATATACAAGTGGGTCACTTCCTGCGAGATCTGAAGAGGAGAGGGGGGATAGATTGGGAGCTGTCATTAGTTGAGGCTATTTGGTATGGGAAAAAGAGTACGAGGGGGATGATCTTGTGGATATATAAAGGGGTGCGAGGGGAGAAGCAAAAGAAATTTAAGTATATGAGAGAATGGGAGGAGGCTTTGGGGGAGACAATGACACCCAAAGATTGGAAAACGGTGTGGGCCCAGGTGAAAAAAGCCCCATGGTCCAGTAGTAATAGAGAAAATTGTTATAAGATTATGCTTAGATGGTACTATACGCCAAAGAGGTTACATAGGATATTCCCTAGGGTAACGGCATACTGCTGGAGGGAGTGTGGGGAGGTGGGTACATTTTGGCACATTTGGTGGGGGTGTGCAAAGGCACAAGAATTTTGGGGTAGGATACAGAAGTGGATTAAACGGCAGCTGGGGGAGAAGGTTGAATTGCAACCGAGTATATATTTACTGTCTTGATGGGGAGAGGGTAGACAGAAGAGGGGGGTGTATGATAATGGCCTGCTTTAGCGCGGCGTGCTGTGAGCTGGCAGCTGCCTGGAAGCAGAGAGAAGCTTCGTACATGGAGAACTTTGAAAGACGTTTGAGGTATATGGTACTTATGGAAAAGTTAACAGCTGCATGGAGGCAGAGGATAGATAAATTTGAAGTGAATTGGGGAGAGTTGTGGCGGAGGATAAAAGATGGGGGAAATAGGGGGGAGGGGGTAGAAGAGAGGAGGGGGAGGGGCAGGCTAGGCGGGTGAGGGATGGGATGGGGTGGGGGAAAAAAGAAAAGGGGGATATTATAAGAAAATGTTGTGGGGTTATTATTACTGTAGGAGGTTTATTCTCACTGTATGATGTTTATTATTACTGTTGGAGGTTGAGTCAATAAACATTTAAATAAAAAAAAGAAAAAAGGTATCGAGACTTGTTGTGTAGCTATATAATAATACATCACAGCACGATGCTAGTAAGCATGCAGTGACCTAGTATGTACTCTGCATGTGCAGAGTGTAGTGTGGCTGCAGCACACCTGTATTTTATTAAATCATGTGATGTTTGGTATCGTGTCCAGATTTACGATGAAAGAAAAAAGTAAACAGCGAATTTGCATGAAATTCTGCCAGAAACTTTGAGATTTGTGAGAGGAGTAGCCTAGTGGTGAGAGGAGTAGCCTAGTGGTTGGGGCAAGGTACTTCAGGCCGGAAGGTCGGGGGTGCAAATCCCACTAGAGGACAGCAACCTTGGGCCGGAAGGACTGGGGTTTCTAGTCCCACAGATGCTCCTTGTGGTCTTGGGCAAGCCACTTAACCCTCCATTGCCCATGTTCCCTCTAAGTATTAGTATGTGTCTCATATCCCTGCGTGTTAAAATGTATCCCCCAATTGTGTTGTGACCGCTTTGATTGAAGGATAAGGCGGTATACAAAACTGTCTAAATAAATAACAAGTTACAAGTATATAGCGATGAATGCATGAGTCGTGCACGCGTCTATAACCGGTACAAATGTTTTCGAGAGGGCTGCCAAAGTGCTGACAGTGATGAATGTTCTGACAGGCCATCCACGAGCAGGAAGGAAGGCAAAGGTGAAACAGTGCATGCTGTAATATGCTCAAATCATCACTTGATTATCAGGGAGGAGTGGCCTAGTGGTTGGGGCAAGTTACCTCAGGCCACAAGGTTGGGGGTTCAACTCCCACTAGAGGACAGCAACCTTGGGCCAGAAGGACTGGGGTTTCTAGTCCCACAGGTGCTCCTTGTAAGCTTGGGCAAGCCACTTAACCCTCCATTGCCCATGTTCCCTCTAAAATAATCATCTCCAAGTTATAATGCCCTGTTCAATGTAATTTCAGTTTGTTCAATGTAAACCACCTTGATATCATGAAAGGTAGTATATAATAAATAAATGGACATCAGTTTTGGGTCAGTACAGTCCATACTTACTGTCGATTTGGGGATGAGAGGTGTATCTGTAAAATGTGTGACAAAACTCCTTTCTCCTGACCAAAATGATCGACTGTCTGCAGCCAGAGAGTTGTTGAAATGCATTGAAAATTATTTATTTATTTATTTAACATTTCTTCTATACCGCACTCTTACCATCAGCGCGGTTTACATCGATCATAACATATACATACAGGAAACTGTAGTGTATTTTACATTTAACAGGAGTTGAAACTTGGAAGAACAGGGGTAAACTATTTACAATTATTCACATAGTCGAAACTCTCTGGTTATGTAGATCAGCGTTTTTCAACCACTGTGCCGCGGCACACTAGTGTGCCGTGAGATATTGTCTGGTGTGCCGTGGGAAAAATTCCAATTTCATCCGTAACATGTGGCCTCGGCTCACAAATTAGGGTTGCCAACCGGCCGGTTTTCAGCCGGCCTGGCCGGTTTATCCATGGCCAGGCCGGCTGCCGGCACAGTTGTAAAACCGGCCATTGAAAAGCCGGTTTTTTTCTCTGGCCGCAAGATCGGGAGCGGCCAGAGCAAAAAACCGGCTTTTGTGCCGAAGTCCGCGGCACGAACACGATTCCCTATAGCAGTGCAGCTCCTGGTTCTGCTTTGTACAGAGCAGCGGCTGCACTACACTTACATTGAAAAGTAAAGAGAAACTGTGTCAGGAGCCCTCCGATCATGCAGAGCCCGAGGAAGTGATGTCATGGGGGCGGGCTCCTCACAGGCTGTCTTTCCTTTTCAAATTAACTTTAGCTGCAATAAAGTTAATTTGAAAAGGAAAGACAGCCTGTGAGGAGCCCGCCCCCATGACATCACTTCCTCGGGCTCTGCGATGACCGGAGGGCTCCTGACACAGTTTCTCTTTACTTTTCAATGTAAGTGTAGTGCAGCCGCTGCTCTGTACAAAGCAGAAGCAGCGGCTTGGGCAGAGGGGGGGGGTGTGTGTGTGTGTGAGTGAACCAGCAAGGGGGGGGGGTGTGGAGTGAACCAGCAAGGGGGGGGGGGGTGTGAGTGAACCAGCAGTGGAGGGGGGGGTGGTGTGAGTGAACCAGCAGGGGAGGGGGGGTAAGTGAGTGAGTGACCCAGCCGGAGGGGTGAGTAAGTGACAGGGGGGTGGGTGAGTGAACCAGCAGGGGAGGGGGGGTTGGTGTGAACCAGCAGGGGAGGGGGGTTGGTGTGAGTGTTTGATTCCTATTCAAGAGAATTACTTTATATATAGTCAATATAGGCACAGAGGTAAATTTTTTTAACATTTTCTAATGGTAGTGTGCCTCGTGATTTTTTTCATGAAAAAAGTGTGCCTTTGCACAAAAAAGGTTGAAAAACACTGATGTAGATGGTGGGTGTTTTTGCTTGTGAAAATCTAAACTGGAAAGTAACTTGAAAATAGGTAGTGCTTGAGTTTTTTTCTGAATTGGGTTAAGATGACTCAGATTTCATCAAAATGATTATTACTGGTGGTAAATCATTGGTTTATGATTATAACCCAGAAACTAAGGCTCAATCCTCACAATGGAAGACTCCAAACTCTCCCTGACCCAAGAAAGCCCATCAGGTGAGAAGCAATGTCAAGGTCATGCTCACAGTTTTCTTTGGTGAATGGTTGCTTCATCACAATAATGCCCCAGCTCATGTTATCACATCTTGTCCAGCAGCTCTTGGCCAAACACCAAATCAAACCTCCATACTCACCTGACCTCACACCCTGTGACTTTTTCTTGTTTCCAAAACTGAAATTACCACTGAAAGAGATTTGATGACTTGGAGACCGTTATGCAAAATTTGACACAGCAGCTTCACAGCATAACAAAAGAGTAATTTCAAAATTGTTTCCAGTAGTGGCAGGAACGATGGAGGAAGTGCGTTTTATCATAAGGCGACTACATTGAAAGAGACTGAGCGCAATAATTACACAGGTACACTACCAAAAAACTGCCTCCAGTTTTGCAACTGATTCCTATAGATTTTGGGGTGCTGAATCCAGGAAAAATAGCCAAAATGTTCCATCACGTCACGTTTTCTTGCAAAATTAGATTTCTTACCCATATAAGGAATGTTCACATAATTTCTTTTTAGCCGACTGCAGTTTATTTTCTTGGCCCAAAATAGAGGTTGTAATGGTTAACTAACTAGAAACACTCCCTCATGATATTTTAGAGTGTTTTGTATTCATTTTATACATTAACAGGACAATTGGGAGGCGGGGGGCTAAATCCAGTACTCGCGCTGGCGCATGTTCTTTCCTGTTCGCCTCGCCTCGTTCGCTCGCTCAAACACGGTGGTTGCGACATGAACGCTCCTGTCAAATTTCAGTTTCTTGCAAGTTCATTATTACCTTTTGTTTGCTCAGTCGTAATCCAGCTTTATTCCGAAGTGGTTCACTACAGTTGTAGTTTGCAGTGCTGTGTATTTGTGATGGCTCACAGAGCCAGAGGTTGCGTCAACTCTCCGGACAGTTTTTGTTTTATTTGTGGGGAATATACCGTGAAAAAGCGGCAGAGGAACATTTCTGCATTTATTAAAAAAGTATATTTTGCCTATTTCGGTTTGAAGTTAGGCGATCAAGACAAACCGTGGGCTCCTCACAAAGTGTGCAAGACATGTGAGGAAGATCTACGCTTATGGATGAAAGGTAAAAAACAAGCATTTTGTTTCAGAATACCTATGATGTGGCGTGAACAAAGAGACCACAGCAGTGACTGCTATTTTTGCTCTTGCATTGTGAAGGGATACAACTTAAAAAATAAGAACGTAATAAGTTACCCCAACTTTCCCTCAGCAATTAGGCCTATGCCTCATAGCAACGAAGTACCTGTGCCTGAACCACCAAAATCTTTGGATCATATTTGTGTGGACGGTTCTGATCATGATGAGACTCATCAGATGGCTTTTCCCGATGAGTCCAGTACTTCCGAGTTTGAAACTGAACCAGATCCGAAACCTGAACTTTTCTCTCAAGCTGAATTGAATGATTTAGTCCGGGATTTAGGACTCCCAAAAGATGCTGCCCAACTGCTAGGTTCTCGGCTTAAACAGAAAAATCTATTGTCACCAGGAACAACTTTTTATTGGTACCGCAACCGCGAGACACAATTTTTGAAGTATTTCAGCAAAGAGGAAGATTTGGTATTTTGCAACGATATATACGGAGTGATGGAAAAGTTTAAACTCAAGTATGATCCTGCTGAATGGCGGCTGTTCATTGATTCGTCAAAAGACAGCATAAAAGGTGTTCTTCTTCATAATGGCAACACATTTGCTTCAGTTCCTATTGCTCACTCTGTTATTCTCCAAGAAAAATACGAGAATTTGGCCCTGATTCTTCAGAAGATTTGTTATGATGAGCATAAGTGGATGATTTGTGGAGACTTTAAAATTCTATCCATGCTATTAGGGCAGCAATCCGGTTTCACCAAATATCCCTGCTTCCTTTGCTTGTGGGATAGCCGGGCCCGCGACCTACACTGGGGGAAAAAAGACTGGCCAATTCGGGAGTATTTGAGACCCGGTGAGAAAAATGTTCTTCATGAGAGCTTGGTACCTCGTGATAAAATTCTATTACCACCTCTCCACATTAAGTTGGGTCTCATTAAGCAATTCATCAAGTCCCTTCCAAAAGATGGTGAGTGCTTTCGGTACCTTTGCTCAAAGTTCCCCCGACTTTCTGAAGCAAAGCTAAAGGAAGGAGTGTTTGTTGGCCCTGATATAAGGAAACTCATTTCAGATGGAGCATTCGCTGAAACGATGTCTGAGAAGGAAAAGGAAGCCTGGGATTCCTTCAAGGATGTTGTTCTCAAATTCTTGGGGTACAGGCGGGATGAGAACTATAAGGATATTGTTGCCAGGATGCTCAATGCCTTCAAAGAACAAGGCTGTAACATGAGCCTGAAAGTCCATTTCTTGCACTCCCATGTGAACTACTTTCCCGAAAACATGGGGGCGTACAGTGAAGAACAAGGTGAAAGGTTTCACCAGGACATCAAGGACGCAGAGAGAAGGTACCAAGGAAGATGGAACACCACTATGATGGCTGATTTCTGCTGGTTGCTGCTGCGGGAAACCCCAGATGAAAAATACACCAAGCAGCGCACCAAGAGAAGCATTCGGGGGAAGAAGAAACGGGCCCACCAGGAGATTGATTGACCCAAGAATGACTTTAAAATCTAAACTGTGTTGACAAATATCGTGTTTTTACTAAACTTTGAAATAAAAATTTGCTAGTTATTACCACAGTGTCGGATCTCATTTATTAGAATTTTATTTTCACACCATCAGGTGTTTGTCTTCATGTATTGCAATGGTGCGGTTTGCATTTTCTATTCTTACATACATACCTGTACAACATTTTTTGCACATTTCTTTGCTTTGCTTTGTGTCTAACCTCGCTCTTATATGCTCAATGTTTGTGCACATGTATGTGGCTGTTTTAAGTGCAGACAATTTTGCTACCATCACAGTGTGTTTTGTTGACATTACTCTATTCTTATGTGCTGCCTTGTTACAATTTTCTTTATTCTTATTTGAATAACTACTAAACAATTAGTATAAAGAATTCATCCAAGAAACTTTTATCTCGATTGCACTCAATCTGAAACGTTCACCTCAAACTGCTAACCCAATGTAGCAAAAAATCTGTACGTGATGGAGCAAATTGGTTACCAGATTTAGATTCAGCGCACCAAAAAACGTAAAAATCAATCGAAACATTAGAGGCAGTTTAAAAAAAAATTTTTTTAGTGTACCTGTGTTATTTTACCCTCCATTGGCCAGAATAATCCAAATTATCAATATCCCTGTTTTATGTACATTACCAAGTTACAATGTAAACTGCTTTAACTGAGAAAGTGGTATAAAAAATCTGTTAATTAAATAAAAAAAATCCAGCACGTAAGACGAATTTAAATTGATCAAACACAATAGAATGATATGGAGATAAATGAACTTAAAGAAACGTAAGGGTTAAAACAGTAATCCACCCCTTTCTCTCATCTTATCAACTGTAACACATCATACTTCCTCTCAGCATTTCCGTTCCTACTGCAATATATACAATGATTCATTTTTATTTTATTGTAAAGTCATTTTTTGCTTGCTGTGTTTGGACCCGAGCAGTGTTAGCTCAAAAAAGCTGGTCAAGAAATACAATATGCTAGCCCAGTAGAATACAATTATCTTAAATTTTGTTTTAACCTTTAACTTTATACATTTAAATGGAATAACATGGTAATCATACTACTCTTCACAAAAACAATGAATCATCTTCATCAGTAATGAGGACTTTCTGATGCACACATGCGGTCTCGATTGCAAGCAGATCGAGACAGTGCACAGGGCAGTACCAAGCGCGCGATCACACAGGCCAGTGATAAACTTCCGAACGTCCAGCGCCGCACCCTGCGATGACGTCATCACGCCAGGCTCCGCCTCCGCCGGAAGCGGGCCAGGGGCGGGTCCGGCGCGTCGGGCCGCAGGCGGCTGTCGGGAACGGAGGGGCGGGGTCCGGGAGGGGCGGCTCGCGCGGGGAAGGAGGGGGTGGGGGATTTGTTACAGTTGGGTTCGAGCCTTCGGGAGGGAAGGAACAGCGCACTCGCGGCGAACAGACGGGACGACGAAACAAGAACTTCCCTTATAAGTCTCTCCGTGTGTGTAAGACGCGCGTGCTTGTTCCGCCGCGCTCGCGGGCCGGCTGTCGCGTCACGAGGGAAGCGGCGCGCGCCGGGCGTCTCGCGCTTCTCCCCCCTCGCCTCCTGTCCCAGGCGGGACGGTAACGGAAGCTGCTGACGGTTCCCCCTCCCCCCCGCGCGTAATAACTGAGTCTCGTTTTGTTCCGCAGCCTCTTGCTCCCGCCGCCCTTCCTGCTCCCCGGGGGACTGAAGCCTTTGGGACCGGCTGTCTTTGTTTCTCCCCCGTGCAGCCGAAGGGACTGAGATGAAGCGCAGGGGGCCCGGGGACTGTCGCTGGGCTGCAGCCGTTGCTCTCTTCTGTTGCCTGATTATTGAGGTCCTGGGTGAGTGAAGGTCGTTGCTGGATAAAAGGTAGCGGCTGCAAAGCGGGGTGATGATACCCAATGCTGGCTGGCACTGTAGTACTAAGGGGCGGGCGCTGCAAATGATAGTGTGGTGGTGCACACGGGGCAGGAGGGGTCATGCATGCGAGGAGGCGGGGAAAGAGCAGGAAAGGCTTTGATGGGGGGAGTGCCCTGATCATCAGGAAAGGCTTTGATGGTGGTATCCACATGCATGCCTGGTCATCAGGAAAGGGGGGTTGAGGTGATGCCATGCCATTGCATGTCCGCTCATCAGAAAGGCTTTGATGATGAGGGGGGGGGGGGTGGCGGCTGCGTGCACATGCATGCCTGTCATTAGAAAAGGCTTTGATGTTAGCAGGGTGGCGCATGCATGCATGTCTGCTATTAAAGGCTTTGTTTATATATGTTTCTTTATGTTTGTTACAACCTCGATATACTATTTGCATGGAGGGGGGAGCAGCATGCCTCTGCATGCCTGGCCATTAAGAAAAGCTTTGATGTTGGGGGAGAGGTGGCGATGTGCGCACATGCATGCCTGGCCATTAGAGGCTTTGATGTTGGCGTGGTGGTGGCGGCTGCGCATGCATGTTTGGCCATTAGGAGAAGCTACTACTAACATAAATGCCTTACTAGGTAAGACTAAGGTCAATCAAGCCCAGTATCCTGTTTCCAACAGTGGCCAGTCCACGTCACAAATACCTGTCAGGTTCCCAAAAAAGGTACACAGGTTCACAATGCAGGTCCCTGGATTTCCTGAGTCATCTTTAATAATGGTTTATGGACCTTTCCTCCAGGAACTTGTCTAAACCTGCTCTCTGCTTTCTAATTTGAAACCAGTTCCTGAGCCAAAATAGTATACTGCCTCCTATCCCATGACTTTTTAATTTCGCCAAGAGTCTCATGAGGGACCTTGACATAGGGTATGTGGATTTTCAAAAAGCCTTTGGCAACAGGCTCACCTTTGTTTACCTGTTTATTCACACCTTCAAAAAAATATAACAGGTTAGTAAGACAACTTTCCTTGGCTAAATCCATGTTGACTTTCACCCATTAAACCATGACTATTTATGTGTTCAGTAATTCTTTATAATGGCTTCTACCATTTTGCCCGATACTGATGTCAGGCTCACAGGTCTGTAGTTTCTTGCATCACCCCTGGAGGAGTGGCCTAGTGATTGGGTAGTAGCCTCTGTCCGGAGGAACCTGGGTTGCAGTCCCACTGGGGGACAGCAGCCTCAGGCTGGAGGGACTGGGGTTTCTGTCCCACTGGCTCTCCTTATGGCCTTGGGCAAGCCACTTAATTCTCCATTGCCTCAGATACAGCCTTAGATTGTGAGCCCTTTAGAGACAGGGAAATACCTACTGTACCTGAATGTAACTTGCCTCACGTCTAACAAACAGGTTTCACCTTTCAAAAATGCAGTCATACAGCAAGGGGGGTAAAATGTTTTTCCTGTTGTGGGTTGTGGTTCTGGTGGTGGTGTGTGTGGGTTTTTTTATAGGATCAGATATAGTAAGCTTTTTGAGATAGACATAAAATGGGTAAAAAAAATCCCTTTGTACTTTTGTGGACCAGTGAAGCTGTTGACTGCAAATATACTTTTGATGCTTGATTTTAGTTAATGTTTAGGCATTTTTGTACAAAGTATAGCAAGAATGCCTTATGAGGAGATGGTGTTTGTCCTATCTGTGACCTCATATCAGCCAAAACAATTCTCTGAGGAAGGACACTAGCAATTAGGACATTTCAGCTTGGAGAAGAGATGGCTGAGGAAAGATTCTGTCTATAAAATCCTGAGTAGGGCGTTTCTTCTTTCAAAAAGTACAACTAGGGAACATGGCATGAAGTTGCAAAGTATACATTTAAAACAGATGAAAATTATTTTTTTCACTCAACATATAGTTAAGCTTTGGAACTCATTGCTGGCAGATGTCCAAACCATTTTTAATCCCAGTTAAGCTGTTTTTAGCACAGTTTTTCATAGAGAGAAAGTCAACAGACTTGGGTAAAGGTTGCTGCTTAATCCTGGGGGGTAAATAGCATGGACTCGAGCTACGTTTTGGGATCCTGCTAGGTAGGTACTTGTGATCTGCATTGGCCACTGTTGGAAATAACATACTGGGCTTTATGGACCTTGGTTTGACCCAGTGTGGCAATTCTTATATTCTCAGGAGGTAAGTGCTTGTGCTTTGATGTGTTTTGAGTGTGGTGTGCTTGTTGCCTTTGCCAAGTTTCACAGCTCAGTAACTCCAGAGTTTCAAGAACTCCCCACCCACAGCTTTAATTTTTAGTAACTGCATTTTTTGAATTAGTATTTCTGTAGTGCTGCTTCTATCTAAATTTATCTAATTCCTAAGTGGGATGAAATGTAAATATAAACATTGAAGCCTTGATGCTACCATTAGCGTAGGTGATAGTGTAGTGTTTTGTGCAGAACTTTCTGTGTTAGTGTGGACACAGAATGTAGGAAGAGATTTAACAGGTGTAATCATTGCACAAATGGCTGTGCTAACAGCAGCGCACAGCACATTTTAAATCCATTTAAATGGATAGTAATGAAGCAAGTAGCTATGCAGAGATGTGTACAGAAGGCTGAGCTTACTGCTGGGATTTAAATGTAAAGTCTGAGGAGATGTTAAGGGTTAGCTCATAGCTCTGTGGTCAGTGCTGGTGAGGAATTGATGCCTCTTTCTTGATCATTCAGCACGTGCAACTTTTTTTCTGGCTTTGCTGAAGGGAGTGGTGAAAAGTGATGCGGGGAAGTGCGCTGGAATAAGGTTATGTGCATGCGCTGGAATGCTGTCTGGTCCATAAAAAGCAATATTCTGTGCAGAATGAGATCTGTGTTTATAGAGACAGATATTCTGAGCAGAACCTCTCGCAGCTCATTTGCATGCTGTCTGCTTATAGCACCATTACACAAAACCTCTTCGCTAAATTTGTTTTAGGAAATGCTGGGCTCCAGCTTAGGGTTCTTGCATCAAGCCCGGGGAAAGTTTGGTGGTTGGGTTTTTTTTTGTTTTTTTTTTTTTTTTTAGAATTTTTGTAGAGATCTTTGTTGAAATGAGTTGTAGAATTTTTTTACATTTTATTTCCAGTACATTGAATAGCCCTGTTAGAGTAACTGTTTGTTTTTTTCCCCACGAGGTGATTGTGGTATCCCTCCACCTATTGACAGTGCTAAGCTAAAAGATGAATATGCTGGTAAAACTACATTTTCTGTTGGCTCCGTGGCATCCTACGTATGTGATCAAGGTTATGGGAAAAAGCCTGGGATGTCAGATACTATTACTTGTCAAGATTCAACGTGGTCTGAAATACCAGAGTTTTGTGAACGTAAGAATTTAAACAGTACACTGCTGTTTTTAAACTTGTTTACCATTTCTGATATTTAGATGTGACTTGAATGACATTGCTTAGCTTATTCTCACCCCAGGTGAACGTTCATCTTACCCACCCTATCTCCACCCCTCTGAGATGTTCATAATTAAACTTAACAATACATGATTATCCCAATACCACCCACTCCACAACAATCCTATAAAAGTATATAATTAGACATCATACTTTTTAAATATTAAACTTTGCTTTGTATGTATATGTATGTCCTCTGCAGGCTGAGGTATCTTTAAGCTAAGAGAGGCACTTGACTTAGCATCTATCACAGTTTAGGAGATATTTCCATATTGTTCTGCTAGGTCAGACCAGACACATTGGAGCACTCTCTGAAAACTTTGAGAAAGATAAAAAGATTGATTTAGCTTGTGAATTAACAGCGTTAGGAATGACTTCTTCACTTGAGCTAGATGTGGGGAGGCACCTGTTGGATCACCCACCTGGGTTGCCAAGGAGGAGTCGTCTCTATTCAGTTCCCCGTCCTTATTCTGTTAAGGGCCGGTTGAATGGTGAGAATTGTTGGATCAGGACCCCAAAGGATTTGTTGAAGTTTCTTAGCTTATGTGCCCCCTTTCCTTTTCTCCACCCCTGGCTCTCCCCAAAGATGGCATGAATATTCAAGAGGTATGTGGCTGCAGGCCTTGGCAGCAGGGTAGTAGCATTGAGCCCAGCACTGTTGAGGCTTGGACTCCCTGGAGGTGAGTACCAGATTTAAGTTCCTGTTTTTCTGCCAAATTTCTCTTCAGTATTGTCTGTGGGGGCCCCAGACTTTGGCCATTTAGTGGGGTGATTTCCACTCGGGGATTGGAACTGTTGGTACTCTTGTCTTTTTCCAGTTTGTTCCTGTATCGTACTGGTGCTGTATGTTACTGGTGCTTGGCTGTGTTCTAACCCATGTTCCTCACTGTGCATGTTGGTATGCATAGTGTGTGCTGTGTGAGTATGTGCTCCATTGCGTACTTCCGTGTGTGCCATGGAGCTGTTTCTCCAATGGACAGTAGCACCATGCTCCTGGTGCGTGTACTATAGGCATGGTTTACCACAGTGCACCTTGTTTGGACAGTAGGAAGCTTCAGGAAGCTGTTCTAATTGACATAGGTGGTTCTGTTCTGGGAGGAGATATGCTACCTTTCTGTCCTCGCTCTGTGACTGGAGGCAACTGCTTGCCTCTTGGAGGCATCATCTTTTTAGTTGATGGATTTTTCTTCTGCCTCTTCAGCTCTGCAGTCGGCCATGGGGTTGGGTGTAGACAGACAGCGCCCTGGCTCTGGATTCCTTTGGCAGAACCTTCCCAGCGGGATTCCCTAGTAACTTGCCTGTCTACTGCTATGGGGATAGCCAAGGCAGCTGCACAATTGCTAGCCTCTAGCCTATCTTCTCTAGAATTCTTCTTCTCTTTTCCTCAGTATGCCTGGTCTTTCTGGCGTGGTAATTCAGACTCATTGGCCTCAGGTAGGCAGACCCCTTCAGGGGCCTCCCCAAAGAACCACCCACAAAAGAGTATGGCTTTGGGGTTTCTCCGCTTATCCCTCCTGTGTCAAAGATCCTGTCTTGCAGCTGGTGACTTCATGAGAGAAGACAACAAACTGCTGGTGCCAGATGACCAGGGTGATTTTCTTATTCATTTCTTTTGGAAAGAGGAGCTGGCAATAATAGTTGATCAAATGTCCTCTGCCCTGTGACTGTCAGATATTGCCTTGGTGGAGCAGGAGCTGCAAGTGTATCCCCTCTGGCAGGGGGATCAGAAAGCCTTACAGGGCATTTCCTTCCCAGAGGTCCTTAGGTGCATGATACGCATGGAATGGGACTCGCCTGCCAACCCGCTAAAAGGGGCAGGGTTGTGAATCTGCTCTGTGTCCTCCTTAACCCTTCATCACACACGTTAAATTACCGACGACTTTACACACCTGGGGTCAAATTGACCCTATCAGTAAATGACCAGAACCGTGAACAATTTCATCCACATAGGATTGGTATTTTAATGCATTTATTTAAAAACAGTTCTCAGTTTTTGCTGTTTACAAATGTTCAGTGTTTATGATATAATGCATATTACAGGATGAGAATTATCAGAAGACTCAAACCTCTCCTTGCAACTGATCACTTCCGTACTGTATGTCAAGCGCTGATCACTCCTTTACTGGACTTCTGCAATCCCATCTTCCTTGGGCTAGCAAAGCAATCACTCAAACCTCTTCAATTAGGAACAAGTGGATTGTAAGGTCTAAGCTTTCCTAAAGAGCCAGTTTCGGCTACCTCCCTTATTTTCTGGACACTAGATGGGTAGGATTTGTGGTTCATGCCCTACTCCTTTAGATCCAGTTGCTCCCGCAGGATGACACTTTGATGTTTCTGGAAAGTGGTCAAAAAGTCCAGTCCTTGCCTTGGGCCTAAATGTGGCACCCCATAACTTTTTACCAAGATAATAGTGGGGGTAGAATGCAGAGGGCCTGGTTGCCCATGCCTGGATGTCTGGCTTTGGTGAAAGTTAAATGCAACATGGGTCTGGTGAGCTCTAGCTGGAAAGGCTAGAGTCGGGAATCTGCCATCCTGACTCTCCCAGAATTTTGATTTCTAGAGGGTTCCCTACTCTCTTGAGGAGGGTTTTTTTTTCACTTTGGAGAGTTCACTGAAGCCTCTCAGCATGTGATTCTCGGTCACCTCTACAGAACTGAGTCTTCTCCGACCCTCGGGTATGTAGCATTGATCTTGGGGCCAGATTCTTGGTCTAGGGTGCATATGTACTCAACCACCTAATCTTCTGGTGTCTATATGTTCAACCATCTCCTCTACACTGGGAGGTCAAAGAGCAGTTGTTGAAGACGGATGTCTACTGCATTCTGGGCAGTCAGGCTTCATCATAACACAAAGATGTGCTTGACCTTTATGCACACTTTGATTTGATGTTCTTTGGATGCTGATCTTGTGTTTTGTATCACTGGACTTATTGTCACCATTTGATCTTGTGGATCATAGTTTGTTGCTTACTCAGTTGGCAGATATTTGTTTAGGTCATATTGTGCTTAGTTTTCTTCCTTTTTTTTTTTTTTGTGAAATCGTACATTTACAGTAGACTGTGGTTCTTCTATGTCCTCTGTTCAGAGTGTTTCTTGTGGGGTTTCCTTAGAGTTCGATTCTCTCGCCACTGTTTAATGTTTTTGGCTCCTTCAGTGTGTGTTAGTTCTACCTCAAGTCATTTTTTTGCTGATGACATTCAAGTTGTTGCCTTTCTTGAACCTCATTCTTTGGATATGCAGCCTTTGAACCACTGTTTGGAGGCTTTTTCACAATGGTTTAATTGATTGATTAAAACTGAATTTAGATAAGCACAGGGCCATGTGGATCTCTGGCTGGTTAGATACAATAATGTTAGCACCAACCTTGGCGGTTTCAACGTTATCGTTGGTCTTTTCTTTGAGGATGTTGGGATACATTTTTTTATTTACTTTTACCCCTCAGATTTCAAATACAGTTAAAAGGTTTTTCTGCGCTTCAGACAATTAGAGTTTTTGGTCTGTCTTAGACAAAGTAGCTCTTACCACTCTGATTCTTCCTTGGTGATTAATAAGTTAGATTATGGAAATATTCTTTATAGCGGTTGTCAGTTATATTCTTTAAAGCGTTTGCAACGAGCGCAGAATGTAGTGATTAAGCTACTCACGGGTTCTAGACCTTAGGATCATGTTACTTCTCTTCTCCAAGCTCATCATTGTTTGCCTATAATATTTCGCAGTAAGTTGTTTTTTTTTTTTTTTTTTTAAGTACTTTTTATAACCCATAAAGCCTTTTATTCTGGCTTTCTGTGTTACATTTCAGACTGACTTATTCCTACATGCCAAAGTGATCTCTGTGCTCGTAATCTCACAATTGATTGCTCTCGTTGGGGGGGTGTGTGTGTTTTTTTTTTTTTTCTTGCTCGGACATTGGAACTCTATCCTGTGTTATATACGCTAAAGAGACTGCTTTTGAAGTCTTTGAGACTCTTGAAGAGCTTATATTTTTGAACAGACCTTAGGTGGTTCTGAGAGGTGAGGTGGGTCAATTGCCTGACTACGCTTCACAGTTTGGTTTTTTTTTGCTTTTGTTTTCATTTTATTTCATCCCAAGTCTTTATTTTTATCTCTCTTTTTTTTGTATTTTGATGAGGAATTGATTTTTATGTATATTGTACCCTACTTTGTTTTGTTTGTATTGTAAAGCACTTTGATTTTCACTAAAAGGTGATTTTATCAAGTAAAATGGAGTAGAGGAGTAGCCTAATGGTTAGAACACTGACTTAAGAACCAAAAGACCAGGGTTCGATTCCCACTAGCACTCCTTGTGGCCTTGGGCAAGTCACTTAACCCTCCATTGCCTCAGAATAATCCAGGTTATCAATGTCCCTGTTTAATGCACATTACTAAGTTTTTAAGTTACAATGTAAACCGCTTTGACTGAAATGATAAAGCGATATAGAAAACCTGTTAAATAAAATAAAGAATAAACCAAACCTAGCAGTGGCAGTTCCACCATCTCATGGCTTTTAGAAGCACCAGAGGAGATGCTTGTTATCTTAGCTAACAACTGGAAGAGCTGGAAGTATGAGATCTGTTCCAGTTGTCCCAGAGACACTGTCCCCTTTCAGGAGGCTCCTGGGGTATCAGAGTGATCATTTTGAATCTGGGGAAGCTCATGCCCCCTCTAGTGGAAGTGGGAGTCTGGGTGTATTTTCTACTGTAGCAGAACTCGTGGGCCTAGAGTGTTTTTTGCAGCTGTAGATGTCTGCTGTTGGGCGGAGAAGCATAGTATGCAGTTGGACTTTGTCGGAACTCGGCAAGTCCAGGTGTCATGAGAGCTCAGCCTTCCCATTAGTGACCGCCATAGTATGAAAATGGGACTTTCCAGTAATTCATTTAATTGCCACTCGAATTGCTGGTTTAGGAGCCATGTCGGACATGAGAAGGTTCCACTGATGGTGAGCTTGGGGTCCTTCCTCAGGCATGGCTTGGGGAAGGGATGCTTTGTGGCTCCTCTCTGATCCTGGGTAATCAGTCTTCTGCACAGGTTAAGGGCCTATCTGGATCTGGTGATCCAAGGGGCCCTGGATTGACCTTGTGCTCCATGATACACTGAATTTTGTTCTAAGCAGTGTGGCCTTTCTTTTGCTCTTCAAGATGATGATGTTAAGTGCCATCAAGTTGCTGTCAACTCATGGCGACCCTCTGGATAGTTGTCCTCATTTGTGTTCGATCTTCAGTCAGGCGGCTCATTGTTGACAGACTGGCACCCATAGCTGCTGCTGTTGTATTGATCCATCTCATTGCTGGGCTTCCTCTTTTGCATTGACCGTTTACCTTGCCAAGCATGAAGTCTTTCTCTAATGATCTCTCTCTCTCCGCATGATGTGTCCAAAGTATGAAAGTTGAAGTCTTGTCATCTGAGCTTCTAAAGAAAGCATAAGAACATAAGATATGCCATACTGGGTCAGACCAAGGTCCATCAAGCCCAGTATTCTGTTTCCAACAGTGGCCAATCTAGGTCATATGTACCTAGCAGTTTCCCCATGAGACACAAAGCTTAGGTTTGATCTCCTCTAGTACTGACTGGTTTGTTCTTCAGGCAGTCCATGGTATACACGGTATTCGTCGCCAGCACCATAATTCAAAGGCATACATTTTCTTCCTGTCTATCTTTTTCACTGTCCAACTTTCACATCCATATGATGTTACTGAAAATGCCATGGCTTGAACAAGTCGAATCTTTGAATGGAGAGAGACATCTCTGCTCTTGAGAATCTTGACTAGGTCCTTCATAGCCATTCTGCCAAGAGCAGTGCATCAGATTTCATGACTGCTTGTTTCTTTATTGATAGTTGACCACTTTAACCTACTTGGATCAACTATTTCAGTTTTTTCTCCATCCACGATAAACGTATTGATTTTTGCCAGTTGTCATGATCTTTGTTTTAACATTAAGGTGCCAGACCCATTTTAAGACTAATATTCCTTGATTTTGAGAAACAAATGTTTCAGATCATCTTCACTTTGTCAGTAATGTGGTATCATCAGCATAATGAAGGTTGTTGATGAGTCTTCCACCAATCTTCACACCTCTGTCTTCATACAGTCCTGCTTCTGATTTGTTCAAGATATGGGCCTATAATAGACAACGGGGCTCTTGGTAAGGCAATTTATCAGTGCCTTTGTGTTTAGGGCCTGGCCCCTGTCAGTGCAAGCATCTCAGGATCAGCTGTTTGGGGATCATAGTATTCTCCCTGCTGGGAACTCGGTGAACCTCTAGGCCCTTAGCCGTTATCAAGAACTCTTTCCATATAGTCCTGCTAGGCCAGTCCAAACAAGTGGGTTGTGTTCCCCTACCAACAGATTGATGGGGACAAAGAACCATTGAAAAGCTTGGGTTTCAATGACTACATTCCTATGCCTTTTATATGCTTCAGCCACCAGAGATCTCTTCAGTATTTCCTTGTCTCCAGCATATGGTGGATGGATTTTCTCCTCTCTGAAGACAATTATGAAGATTGAGAGGAAAAGATTTAAATGCTCGTGAACGACCATCTTGAGGGTGAATCTCACTCGAGCGTGACGTGGGAAGCTCCACTAGACTGGTCTTTTCGGTAGCCATAGGAGAAGGGAAAACTGGTCCAGCTCCACACGCTTTATTGTAAGAGCCTGTTGAGCAGCAGGAAATTGGAAGGATCTGGAAGAGTGTAACAGTCTCACACAAACTCAATGATTCCTCCCTCCTCTGTTCCCCCCTGCTGTCTCCTGAAGATTGCAGAAGGCTCACGGAGAGATCTGCCTACCATCTTAAACACAGTGCTGCAAAGCCAGTGAAACAGTACCAGGGGAATAGAGCTGAGCCTAACATGGATCCTCTGCTTGGGGCTCTCAGGGGCTGAGTACCAAGGCTTGACATCGTCATTGTCCTTGTTTGGGGGCTCCTGGTTCCATTTGTATGGGAAAACCAGTCCAAAGGCGTGGGCAGGGAATGCACACAAAAAAACTTTATTAATTCTTATATGATAGTGGTAGCCAAAACCCAACACAGGCCGTGTTTCGTATAGTACTTCATCAGGGGTTATTGTGTCTCACTTAAAGCTGTGTATTACACCACTGGCCGATTACCGTGGTCGAGGACCCACAATAGTACCCTTAGGCCATATTCTTTTCACATGCGTGTATTTAAAAGAAAAACAAAATTAGAACATGAACATTACTTCCAGACGGAACTATGAAATTAGTGTGTAACAATCTTTTAATCTGACAACGTTTGATCCACCAAACGAGGAGATCCACCACGCTAGAAATCTCAACAGAAGTATGTGTTGTGGGGGTTTCCTGCAAGTTTCTGTACACATTAATAGCATTTTCTCCTATTTTGCACCTGGCCGTTATGCATTCTGCCCATGCAGCTACGATGTACGTTCCTACCCTAGAGCTTGTAACACACACCGCAATAAAAGTGGAATTAACGTGCACCTTTGAGCCACCACAGCTTTAGCGTGCGTGGTTGTGATACTTGCTTTAACTCTTCTATGTCATCTTCCAGAAATCATTGTTCCTTATCATTCCTCCAGTCTAGTCCCGGAAACTCTGGGGTTGTCATCCTCTTCCAGCAGCTTGGAGACTGATACATGTTATTCTTTGACACTGGTATAAGGACACAGGCACCGGCTCCTCCCACTCCAGTTATATCAGTCTCCAAGCAGCTGGAGGATGTGAGCCAGAGCTTCTGGCGCACTAGAGATACAATTAAGGATTTTAATATTAGTTATTTTTGTTGTGTAGGGCTACTTTAAATCTCAGATTGGGATTATTATTTCTAGTTTCTTTTTGGGATAGTTTTAAATTGGGTGTACCACTTTAATTTTTGGCTGCTGAGGGCCTCACTTCCCTTCTTCCTCCCTCTTACCGGAGAGACAGAGAGCAGGAAGATTCAAGGGCCGGGGTAAGCCCGGGGGTGTTCAATTAATTTTAACTGCCTTCTCCAGCGCGGTGCAGAGGTTTTGCCTGAAGGCGCTTGAGAGAATCGGCAGACAAGAACAGCTCCGTAACAGTTCTCTTCTGAGTCTCTTTACCGGAGCATTTGTGCAAAGGAGACTTTGGACACAAATTTTTGGGCAGCCTTCTGGGGGGGGGGGGCTGTTTAGCCAGCTCTCAGCTATCAGGTAAGCGGCAATTGACTTCTCTTATCTGCCAGATTCGGGGAACTGTAATTCTTCAACTTAGGCCCAAGTAGACAGCAGCCTCGTGCCTCGTCCCGTTTTGAGCGGGAAAAATCGGTAGCGAGGTTGGGGAAACAATTCCCAGTTTTCAACAGAGGAGGCTTCGTTTTTAAATCTTTCTGGTGCGGTTCAGGTCGGGTGGACTCCTGCTTTCATTTGCGCCACAAAAAAAAAAAAGAAAAAGAGAAGAAACGGCTCTGAGACAACAGGTCAGGTCTCTGGTCAGCTCTCTGCTGGAGATCCCTGTCAGGTCTCTGTGCTTGGGGGGACAAATTTAAAAACAAAACAAAAAAAATTTGAATAAGGCATTTAGAAGATAGGATGCCTGCAAAGACCTTGTGTTTGCTCTGTGGAGTGAAGAGGTCTGTAGTGTCAGAAGCCGGCATCTGTAAGAGCTGAAGCCAGGTTTCAACAGTGGAGCAACAGCGCTTAGATTCGACGGAGGTAGCAGCGCAAAAGCCGCTGTCTCCTCTGGTGGAGCCTGTGCCAGGGCCCTCCTCGGCTCCGGATGGGTTGCGATCTCAGGCACCCGGGGCTAGTGATTTGGTATCCATTTTTTCGCCAGACTTTGTAGCTCTTATTCAAAGGGCGTTTGGCGGTGCTCATAGGGAGGCTTCTTCCTCGGCCTTTGGTCCCATGACTGGAGATTTGGGACAAAAGAGGCCAGGTACTCCTCTATTGTTGGCACCTTCGACCTTAGGGGCAAAGAGAGCCCAGGTAGAGCCGGATAAGCGGTGTTAGTCCGAGTTTTCGGAGGATTTGCACACGGAAGATGAGCATGATCCGGAGGTGGACGAGGAATTGGAAGAAGGAGAGATTACCGAACAGGAGGATCAGCCTAGGGTTGTGTGTATTTTTCGAAGGGAAGAGTTACCCGCACTGATTTTGGAAACATTGAAGGCGCTTAATGTGCCGGCGTCTGCGCCGGGAGAGGAAGTTGCCTTAGAAGATCCACTCTTGCAGGCCTTTCGGAAGACGCAGAAAACGTTTCCCATGCATAGAGTTATTAAGGAGATGATCCAAAGTGAGTGGGATATGCCAGAGTCTTCACTCAAAGGCTCTCGGGTGATGTCTCAGCCTGTATCCGCTAGTGGAGCAGGATAAGGAGCTCTTTAAATTACCAAAAGTGGATGCGGCTGTTTCGGCCGTGACCAAGAAGACGACCATCCCGGTAGAAGGGAGTGCAGCTCTTAAGGATACTCAGGACAGAAAGCTTGATGCTTTAAGACACGTTTTCGAGGTTAATGCCCTCTCCATTCATGTTTCCATTTGTGGGGCTTGGGTAGCAAGAGCCTGTCTCCGATGGGCTCGATGAGTCCAGGGAGAGCGAACTGAGGACTCCGTTGGTGAGGTGGCTCATTTTGGAGTCAGGAGCGGCGTATCTGGCGGACATTCATTATGATCTCATTAGGGGGCTGTCGAACAGTATGGCTTCGGCAGTTGCCGCTAGGAGGTACCTCTGGCTGCGAAATTGGGCAGCGGATGCGTCTTCGAAAGCCAGGTTAAGTAAGCTTCCCTTTAAGGGACGTCTACTATTTTGAGAGGATTTGGAAAAGATAATTAAAGATCTAGGAGAATCCAAGGGGGGACGGCTGCTGGAAGATAAGCTGAAGCAAGGGAAATTTCCACCGATGGCTAGATTTCCTCAGAGATTTTCGTCGTTTTCGTTCCCCTAGGTTTCCGCAGAGTCAGAGAGGGCGTTTTCCCTTTAGAAGCCAGAGTTTTTGGGGATTCAGAGGTGCTAGCAGAGGTTTTACTGCCGCCACTTCAGGTGCAAAAAAGCCACAATGAAGTCAGGGAGGCCCAGGTGGGCGTAGCAGTGGGCGGTCGTCTACAGGAGTTTTACGCTGCCTGGGTCAAGATTACGTCAGATCAGTGGGTGTTAGAGGTGATTTGCGAAGGCTATGCTTTAGAGTTTCAAAGACCAGTGACCGATGCTTTTGTTCGGTCCCCTTGCAAGGCGCTTAGCAAGCGCGAGGCAATCACTCAGACCTTGCAGAGATTACTAGATCTCAAAGCTGTAATGCCGGTGCCTCGAGATCAATGCGAGTTAGGTCGATACTCCATTTATTTTGTGGTTCCGAAAAAAGAAGGAACTTATCGGCCAATTTTGGACCTAAAAACGGTAAACAAGTGTCTCGGGGTTTCTCATTTTCATATGGAGACGCTGAGATCGGTCATCATGGCAGTCAGAAAAGGGGAGTATCTGACTTCCCTGGATTTATCCGAGGCATACCCGCACATTCCGATTCGTCGAGAGCATCAGAAGTTCCTCAGGTTTGCGGTTCCAAGGGTTATTTTCAGTTTCGAGCGCTACCCTTTGGGCTAGCAACGGCGCCAAGGACCTTTTTACCAAGGTTGTAGGGATGGACAGATAAAGGGATACCAGAATCCCCAATATGTAATTGAAGATTGATGAATTTCTTGATACAAAATGTGTTTAGAAGTTTGACTTCCCACCTACTTTCTTAAATAGAATAAGATGTCATGATCATGAGTTCTCTGTGTAACTGTCTTTAAAGATGGAACAGTGTTAACGCAAGCAAAAAGAACATAGGCTATGACCTGTGCAACCATAGTTCATTGTACAGTCAGCTGGAAGTCCCTCTGACACAACATAATTTTTGCAGCTTTTGCAATTATAAATTTCATCTAATATACTGTAATCAGATCTTACTCTGTAAAAAGAACTTTGGCGACACCTTGTGTTATTTCATGGTTATAATAAATGATTGTTACTTCCTCTTTTTTTTCTCTAATAAAAAGAGAGCTTTTTGGAGGAGGACTTTGAATTCAATAAGCGTGGAATTATGCTTGTTCATAACCCGCTTGTTGTCTTCCCTCTGAGCTCAAAGAAAATAGCACTTTGTGTGTGTGTGATTGTGTTCTGTATTACTCTCTGCCTGTCTCTCACTACTGATGGACCAGAGACCTAAAGAGCCGAGGTATTGTGGTCAGATCATGGAGTTTTCTTCAAAGGTCATGGTAGTCGTAGCAGCAGAGCTCAGAACGGTGTTCTGGTTCATCCATATCTGGACGACTGGTTGATTCGAGCAAAGTCCAAGAGGGAAAGTAAGGAGGCTACTGCCAAGGTGGTCAACTGTCTGCAGAAACTAGGTTGGGTAGTCAATGTGGCCAAAAGCAGTCTAGTACCTTCTCAGGATCTTGAGTATCTCGGAGCCCATTTCGATACCAGGGCAGGCAAGGTTTTTCTGCCTCCGCATCGAGTGCTGGCCTTACAAAGATTGGTTCGACAGCAGGCCGCGTCCAACAGCGTGGCATTACTTGCAAGTCCTAGGAACAATGGCGGCGGTGGCGGCGATGATTGACTTGGTGCTCTGGGCGAGAGCGCATATGAGGCCATTGCAGAGAGCGTTACTCAGAAGATGGTCTCATCAAAACGATCCGCTTTCCCAGAGACTTTTCTGTCCAGAAGCAACTCGGGCGGTGTTGCAGTGGTGGTTGCTTCCGGAGTCCCTAGCGAAGGGCATGCCCTTGGACATGCCGGACTGGGTTCCACTGACTACGGATGCCAGTCTCCTAGGTTGGGGGGGGGGGGCGCATCTTCAGGGAAGATTCACGCAAGGACAGTGGACAGTTCAGGAAAAGTCTTGGCAAATCAACAGGTTGGAACTTCGAGCAGTGGCATTGGCGTTGATGGCGTTTCAACGGTATCTGAAGGGAGCAGCGATCAGTGTGTTTTCGGACAATGAGACTGCAGTAGCCTACATCAACAGGCAAGGAGGTACCAGCAGTGCTCCCTTGGAGGCCGAGGCAGACCAGTTATTCGAATGGGTCAAGCAAAACCTTCAAGCTCTGTCGGCAGCTCATGTTGCAGGAGTGGACAATGCAGCGGCTGATTTCTTGAGTCGGGTAAGAGTAGATCCTGAAGAGTGGACGCTTCATCCGGAGGTTTATGACGTGGTAGTTTGGCGCTGGGGAACGCCCGTTATAGATCTCATGGCGACGCTCAGCGAAAGTCGAATGGTTTTACAGCAGGCGCAGAGAAAGGATGTCGGAAGGCCTGGATGCGCTCATCCAAGAGTGGCCGAAAGATCAGCTTCTCTATGTGTTTCCACCATGGGTGTTAATAGGCTGGGTAGTGCGACGAATCGAACGCCACAGAGGATTCGTGATACTGATAGCGCCGGGTTGGCCGAGAAGGCCTTGGTATGCGGATCTCCGGAGGCTGGTAGTAGCACAGCCGTGGAGGCTACCGTTCAGACAGGATCTCTTGAGACAAGGTCCGTTATTTATGCCTCAGGTAGCTCGGTTCTTGCTTACGGCATGGCTCTTGAAAGGGCAAGGTTAAGAGCCAAAGGCTATTCGGCGGACGTGGTTGCGACCTTGTTGAAGGCGCGCAGAAGATCTACTTCCTTGGCGTATGTTCGCATGTGGTGCGTTTTTGAGACTTGGTGTATGGATAAGAATTGTGAAGCCTTGCGAGCTTCTGTACCGCAGGTATTAGCATTTTTGCAAGATGGGTTTCAAAAAGGATTAGCGACAGCTTCCTTACGAGTTCAATTGGCAGCGCTTTCCTGTTTTAGGGGGAAGGTCAAGGGATAAGTCCTCGGCACCCATCCAGATGTTAAAAGATTTCTGAGAGCGGTGGGTCTTTTGAGACCACCGTGCAGGCAAGTCGTTCCTGCTTGGGATCTGCAATTGGTGTTGGCAGCGTTAGGTTCACAGCCGTTTGAGCCTCTGGCGAAAGCAACTTTTGAAGGATCTTACTCTGAAGGTTGTGTTCTTAGTGGCCATTGCATCAGCAAGGAGAATTTCAGAGTTACAGGCGTTATCTTGTAAGGAACCGTTCCTGGCCTTTTATGAGTCAAAGGTAGTCTTAAGGCCGGTACCGTCTCTTTTGCCAAAGGTACTATCTCCCTTTCATGTGAATCAGGTAGTATCTCTGCCGGTATTCCGTGCGACATCAGGGAGTTCTTCTAATCCGCAGTTGCATCTTTTAGATGTGCGCAGGGCATTGAAAAGATACCTCAGGTGGACGGCGAAGTTCAGAAGGTCTGATAGATTGTTTTTGGTGTTCGGCGGTCCTCGCAAAGGGGAAGCAGCGTCCAAAGCGTCAATTGCTAGATGGATAAAGGAAGCTATAGCGTCAGCATACCTCCTGAAGGGGAAGCTGGTGCCGGAAGGCTTAAGAGCGTATTCTACTAGAGCGCAAGCGGCTTCTTGGGCTGAGTACAGTTTTGTGCCGGCAGCTGAAATTTGTAAGGCGGCAGCGTGGTCGTCTTTGAATTCCTTTGTCAAGCACTATCGGCTGGATATTCAGGCGAGTAGAGAGACCTGTTTTGGAACAGTGGTGCTTCAGGCTGGTCTAGCAGGTCCCGCCCATTGAGTTCTTTTACTGCTCTGTTACATCCCCAGAGTTTCCGGGACTAGACTGGAGAGATGATAATGAAGTTTAAATTAGACTTACCTGCTAATTGTAGTTCCTGAAGGAACTCCAGTCTAGTCCCGTATCCCGTCCCGATTCTTTAAGATAGTTGGAGCCTGAAGCAAAGATTTCACAGGTAAGAACATAGCGAACTGTGGCGCTTTGGGTTCTAGGGGGCGGTAAGGGGTGTGATGGTAGCGGCAGTTTTTTTTCTTCCTGGAAGGGAAGCAAGAGTCTTACCAGTTCAGCTAAATATCACGGTGGGTACGGTTATTTTATCTAATGTTATGTTTGGTGGTTATACAGTTTAGTAGACACTAGATTTAGGTGGGTGTTCTAACTTAATTGTTGCTCTGGTGAGTCTACTTTGTCAATAGGTTACTGGAGTGGGAGGAGCCGGTGCCTGTGTCCTTATACCAGTGTCATCAAAGAATGACGTGTATCAGTCTCCAAGCTGCTGGAAGAGGATGACAACCCTAGAGTTTCTGGGACTAGACTGGAGTTCCTTCAGGAACTGCAATTAGCAGGTAAGTCTAATTTAAACTTTGTCCTGCAAGGTGCCTCATCTCCAGCTTCTGGACCATAGCATGACAGTTCCTGGATTGTCCCTGAAGGGATTGCTTCTCCTCTCTATGCCATGGGATCAGTTAGTCCGGCCTCACCTGCCTAAGGGCAGGAGGTGGCGGATGGCACTGGTGGTAAGGATAACCAGCTGGCCAGAGGTTCCAGTGACTTTGCTGCGTGCTGCACAGCATCCTCTAGGGCAGGGGTCTCCAAACATGTCCTGGAGGGCTACTGTCCTGCCAGGTTTTCAGGATATCCCTAATGAATATGCATGAGATCATTCAAATACAATGGGGGCAATAGGCATGCAAATATCTCATGTATATTCATTAGGGATATCCTGAAAACATGACTGGATTTCGAGGCCCCTGCTTAGGGAATCAACAGCAACTGGATTCATTGCTGTAGGAGGGTCATTTCCATGAGAAGAGTTTCTGGAGTATGGATTGTTTTCCTCAGAATACTTTCCCTTTTACAACAGGCCTGATCATTCTGGTTTCCGCCATGCGCAATCTCGTGAGGGGCAGGTTGAGAGTGTAAGACCTGTTCAATTGCCTTTGGTTAAGTGCCCCTGGCAAAGAATGCTCCCTAGAGATGGGGATCATAGCATTGTGAGGAGGCTGATGTTATCCGCCTGTTCCAGAAGGAAGAACTGGAAGCATTAATTCCCAGAGTCTCATCTTCCTTGAGCTGGGTGGTTGCTCCAGGCACAGAGCAGGAACTGAGGATGCATCCATTCCTGCAAAGTGTGTGGAAATGCACTACTGTCTTCCCGTTCCCAGAGGTGCTCAAGGGCATGTTCCGGTTGGAGTGGGATTCCCCACTTCATGGGCTAAGGGTATATAAGAGGATGCACATTCTCCTGGTGGAGGAGCATGCTGTGGCTTTGCTGTTTCCAAAGTGAATAATGAAGGTCATGGTGGATTTCCAGGAACAAGCAGGAATGAGTCTTCACATATGGGAGACGTCGCCGACGGAGCCTGCACGGGAATGCTCCCCAGCATCCAATCAGAAAGCCTTTGGGAGCATCCCCCGCGCCTGCGCGGTGGCTTCCCGCCCTTCCTACTGCCTCTCCCCAGTTTTTCGTTTTCCGCGGAGCAGGCAGGACGTCCCTCCTGCCACCGCAGAACTTTTCACCTTTTTCTTTTCTTGTTTCTGTAGTCGCGGCTTTTCCCGCTGACAGCGGCACCTCTGTGCCCCTTTTGTTTTTCTTTTCTCACTTATTTTTCGTCGCCTAGCGGGACCTTTTTTCCCTCTGGGCGCCGAGGCCTACCGGGCTTACAACATGGAGCCCCAGAAGTGCCCCCCCTGCGGGGACTTAGTTTTCCACATGGACTCCAATGCCTGGTGCCTCTCTTGTTTGGGGCCTGACCCTTTCCCCCCGGGTCCTCCTGGCTACAGTGTCGGGAGAAGACCTTCCCTTTTTCGGGTATCCCTCGATAACGTTTTCACGCCCAAGGCGCGGTCATCGGGTTTTTCTTCTCTCCAGGATCAGGTAACCACGCAACAGTCTGTTAAGACTAGCCAAGTCTTGAGGGGTGAGTCTCATGCGCGGCATGGCGACGGCTCCGGCCAACCCCTCAAGTCCCCCTTGGCTACTATACCCCGGCGGGAGTCCTCGGACTCCAAAGCATTTACGGGGTTTCGGGATGTTCCTGGGGTTCGCTCCTCACAGAACATTCCCGAGCCGTGCTCGAGGGAGGTACCCGCTTCGAGAGGTGCCGATTTCCCGGCATCGGCGCCGGCGTCGAGTGTTCCACTCTTCGCCAGGGATCGTCAGCTGGTGTCCTCGGCGCCTCCGGGGCCGATCGACTCGACCGAGTCTGACCTTCCTATATCCAAGCCGTGCTCGAGGGAGGTACCCGCTTCGAGCGGTGCAGACCCCCCGGCATCGGTGTCGGTGTTGAGCGGTCCGCTCCTCACCGAGGATCGTCCGGGGCCGATCGAATCGGTCCAGTCTGGCGTTCCTTCATCCCTGCCATGCGCGGGGGTGGTATCCGCTACGGGCGGTGCCGATCCCTCGACGTCGGCGTCGAGCGTTCCGCTCCTCACCGGGGGCTGTCAGCCGTGGTCCTCGGCGCCTCCGGGGCCGACCGACTCCTGCTGGTATGGTGTTCCTACGGGGGTGGTATCCGCTTCCGGCGGTGCCGACCCGTCGGTGTCGAGTGACCCGCTCCCCACCGGGGATCACCTGCCGCTACCCTCGGCAGCTCTAGGGCCGACCGATTCAACACAGTCTGGCGGCCCTACGTTCAGGCCATGCGCGGAGGTGGTACCCGCTTCGGGCGCGTCGGCGTCTGGTTCCACTCTTCGCCGGGGATGGTCATCTGGCCTCGCTCCCTTCGGGGCCGGTCGCCGGTATCCCAGCCCTGCACGAGGGTGGTACCGGGTTTGCGCGGCACCGCTCCGCCGGAGACGGCAGGGGCGTCGAGCGCCAGGGACCGCCGTCGGCCTTCCCCGGGAGCCTCGGGGTATGTCAATCAGCCCCAGACGGGCGACCCCCCGGCATCGTCGCGGCCGTCGAGGGGCCCCGCCCTTTCCGAGAAAGGGGGCCCCGGGGTCTTCGATCGCTTCGATCCAGCCTGGATCTGTGCCGTCCCGCAACGGTACCCTGGCGTCGGCGCAGGAGTTTTGCATTTCCCTCCCCGCAGGGGCTCGTCGTCGGGCGACCTGGGTACCCTCAGGGGCAGGTCGTATGCCCCGGAAGGATTTCCCTCCGGGTCAGGTGGGCTCGAGAGGGGGCCTGGCATCTGGCAGTGCCTGCCGCCAGCGTCGGATGGCCCCCTCTCCACCGAGCTTTGTCCTCGGGGGCCCTTGATGCTCGCGACGCCGATCGACGCGGTTCCGATCCGCTCCCCGGCATCAGCACCGCCGGCACGGCCGCCCCCGCCAGGGCCCTCTAGAAGGGAGTCGGTCTCATCGCTCGGTTCGATGCCCAGCCTGGAATCTGTATCCAGCCTCGAAGACTTGGCCACGACACGTCTCGGGATCGGCCCCTGTCCCCTCCCGCGACGCAGAGCGGAGATCGTTGGCCACTGCCCTCCGGCTGCCACGGAACCGCTTCAGTTGCCGGGGGCAGCGCCGCCCCCGGGTTCGGGGCCAAGGCCGATACCCCTTCGATGCCTAGCTTGGAATCAATTCCAGGAGCCGACGATGCCTTGTTGACCACCCCGGTCCGGGGCTGTTGGTCCCCTCCTCTGCCCAGCGGGCATCAGCCTGAGAGGCTTCTCAGTGCCCTGGCGGCCTCTCCCGCCACCGCCTCCCACGGAATAGCCCCTCCGGGAGAGCAGTCTTTTCAGAATTTCCTCCTTGACATGGCGGACCTGCTGGCCATCCCTATCCCGGACCTAACTCCAGGCCCTGCGGAACGGGCCGCCGTGATGCTTCCTCTGCATCCCTCCCTGCAGGATCTCCTGCTGGGGGCTTGGCGGTCGCCTTTGAGGGTTCCGGCACAGTCGACTGCGATGCATGCTCTGTATCGGGTGCCTCCCTCCCCGGGTTTTCGGCAGCACCAGCTTCCACATCGTTCCATTGTGGTGGAATTGGCGCTGAGGAAGGCCGGAAGCAAAGAAAAGCGTTCTTCTCGCCCTCCAGGCCGCGCCTCGAAGACACTAGATACCTTAGGACGTCAAACCTTCCAAACGTCTATGCTGGCGTCCAGGATTATTTCATATATTTTTTATATGAGTCTGTCGCTCCGGGAGGTCACCGAGAGATTATCTCTGTTGTCTCCCTTCTTGTCTGCAACCAAGGCCTTTGAATATTCCTTGCTTCTTTATCACTGCAGGAATATATCTGGGTTCCTTTCTCGTGCTTCTCTAGACTCCTTCCTGTCGGTCAGCAGATGCTCTGCTGTTGCCATTAGAGCACGCCGTACAGCATGGTTGCAGGCGTCTGAGTTGTGTAGACGGGCACAGCATAACCTGGGTAATTCTCCCTGTGACGGAGATCACCTCTTCAATAGCGAAGCCTTGCGTCAGGTCGCGCAGTGCTTCGCTAACCTTCCCAGCGTTAGAAGCTATCCTAGGGCCCGGCTTCCCCCCGGCGGTGGTGCGCGCCTCACCAGGCCCTCCTTCCCTAGGAAGAGGAAATGTCACCCCTCCGCCCAACCGCCAGGTGTGCCCAAACAAGGGACCCCTCGCCCTGGGTTGAAGTCCCCGGGCCCGCGCCAGAACTCTCATACCAAGCAGTTTTAGGCTCCGGTGGGCGGCTGCCTGCAATTTACCTTCTTACCAGAAGTTTACAATTGAGCTCTACTCTGGGGCTCGTTCAGTAGGGCAAATGGTTCGGGGGCTTATCCAGGGGTTCAGGTACTCTCCTTCCGTTGGTAGAGGGAGACCACCTCTACTCCATTATAGCTCTGGCCCACGGTCAACTGGCTTACCCTTAGGTACGTCCCTGAACCCTTCTCGGCCAGTATTCCCCTGCTGATTGCTTCCGTACCGGAATTTTCCTTCCAGCCGCTATAGTTCCCCAACGCTTATCAGGGACTATGCCCTCATGTCCCCCGATTAGTGCGGGGGGTGAGTTTCTGCGTGCAGGTCCTGGGGACACCTATAGGTCTCAAGCCCCATGGTGTGTTCTTCCGGACTGATGCTATCCTCTGTCCTTCACGCTACCGTGCTGTTCGTTCGCCGATCTGCCCTTGTTCCACCGGAATAGATCCCTCTCCCGGACGGATCTTGACGCCACCTCCCCAGGTGGACGTTCTGTGGATCACTGGCAGGTCCGCCTTACCAGTGTTATGCTCATGGAGGTAGGTTCCTCAGCGTACCTGCGTTAGTGCCGGGGTGGGGTGTTCTCCATGCCCAACAGCCTAGATATGCCAGATATCGCCTGCTCGATAGGCGCGTTTTGGGGGATGCCCACAGTGCCTGTGTTCTGCCGCCTATTTTTTTTTCCCAATGGCCGGTACTCACGCCACCCCCCCCCCCCCCCCGGGGTCCGGCCAGTCCGCCTGCCTATTCCTTAGATCGGCCCTCGGACTGGTTGTACTCTACTGCTGTGAAGTCAACAGCTTCTATTTTCAGTTATGCCCTCCTCCCGGAGGTTCAGACCCTTGTCTCCCTATCTCTTAGCTAGGGCAGGCTGTGTACTCCTTCTGCTCCGGGGAACACCCCTACTCTTCTCCGGAATAGGCTATCCAGATCGGCCAGTCTTCTACTGTTAGTCCTCTGAGTTATGGACTCTGCTCCTAGGGAAGTGCTCAGCTTTGCATAAAGCTTCCTTGAAGACCTACCGTCCTTCTTCTGACCCAGCTGACTCCTGGATCTCCTGGCCTTCCGGATTTGGAACTTCCTCCTCGCTGCGGTGAAGTTCCCTTGAAGACCTCGCTACTGCGTCTACAGTACTTCCATCACAGTCCTACTTCCTACAACTCAGTAGGTAAGCTCTACATGGTACTAAGTCATTAATTCATTAAAAACTTAATGATGCTTCCATGCATTCTAATGACTACTCCCCTGTAGTCTTTGGGTTTTTGCTGTTCTTCTCTTCTCAACTCCTACCCTCCATCCCTCGGGGGATGCCGGGATTCAGGTTGGGCAAATGCCATCCCGTCCTGGGCCGGGCTTACGGGATCTCCCCTGGGCATCCTCAGCTAGGGAGTCCCCATATGTGAAGACTCATTCCTGCTTGTTCCTGGAGATAGCACAGTTACTTACCTGTAACAGGTGATCTCCGGAACAGCAGGAATTAGTCTTCACAACCCGCCCACCTCCCCTAGGAGTTGTATCTCTTTCTCTCTATTCCTTCCTCTCCTCTCCTTCTGGCTCAGCTATGAAACCCAACTGGGGAGAGGCAGTAGGAAGGGCGGGAAGCCACCGCGCAGGCGCGGGGGATGCTCCCAAAGGCTTTCTGATTGGATGCTGGGGAGCATTCCCGTGGGGGCTCCGTCGGCGACGTCTCCCATATGTGAAGACTAATTCCTGCTGTTCCGGAGATCACCTGTTATAGGTAAGTAACTGTGCTTTATCAGACTGACCACCATTCCTGTGGAAGATGGATCGGCCTTAAAGGAAACTGGACTGAAAGGTGGATTCGATTGGAAGATCCATACCATACTGCTATTCTTCAGTTGATGGTATGTGCAGGCCTGATGTCTTGAGCCCTGCTCATGTGGATTTAGTCTCTTTCGCTAAATGATTCTACCCCTCTTTAGAGTCTTCTGCGGCCTTCCTTTCTGCTGCCATGTGTATGTCCTGGTACGTCTGGTGGCCAGGGATTGTGTCCTGTCGACAGTGACACTGCAGTGGCTTGGCTCGGACATGGGGCAGCGGGCTCATCTTCCAAGGCCCAGTTGGCCTTAAAGGGATGTTTCTGTTGGTTCTGATTTGGAGAAATTGGTAAAGGACCTGGGCGAGATGAAAGCTTGCCACCTTTTGGAGAACGGTTCCAAGGAGCCTGTGTAGCAGGCAAGAACACCTTAACCGTCAGCTTCCATCTGCTCCCCTTCGGGTGTACTGGCTTAACTCCCGGTGTCTCTTATTGGTGTGGAAAGCCTTCCTTCCTCTATGCTTATGGACTTCGAGCTGTTTCTTAGTAACATAGTAAATGATGGCAAATAAAGACCACTATAGAAATATGACAGAAAAGACCACATGGCCTATCTAGTCTGTCCTTCCATATCAACAACTACAACAGTTCCCTTTTTACCTTTAGAGATCCTCTGTTTGTCCCATGCTTTTTTGAATTCAGTTACTGTCCTCATCTCTACCACCTCCACTGGGAGACTATTCCACGGATCCACTACTCTTTCCGTAAAGAGATTCAGGAGTGATATGCGGAAATATTTATCCCCCTTCACCCTCATCCCATGTCCCCTCGTAGCAGAACTTGCTTTCAATTGAAAGAGGCTCTCTCCCTGAACATTTATGCCACGGAGGTATTTAAATGTCTCAATCATATAACCTCTGTCCCGCCTTTCCTCTAAGGTGTACATATTTAAGATCCTTAAGTCTGTTCTCATATGCTTTATAATAAAGACCACTAATCATTTTAGTAGCAACCCTATGCACCAGCTCCATCCTGATCACATCCTTTTGAAGGTGCGGTCTCCAGAATTGCACACTATACTACAAATGAGGTCGCACCAAAGACTTATACAGAGGCAGCATCACCTCCTTTTTTTCTGCTAGCCATTCCTCTCCGTATGCACACAAGCATCCTTCTAGCTTTTGACATCGCCTTTTCTACCAGTTTAGCTACTTTAAGGTCATCGGACACAACCACGCCTAGGTCCCGCTCTTCTTTAGTGGACAAAGGTACTTCTCCCCTTATACTATAACGCTCCCTTGGATTGCTGCAGCCCAAATGCATGACCTTACATTTTTTAACATTAAATCCCAGCTGCCAAATTCTAGACCATTCTTCAAGCTTAGCTAGACCCCTCCTCATGTTATCTACACCTTCCTGGGTGTCTACTCTATTGCAGATTTTGGTATCATCCACAAAGAGGCAAACCTTACCCGACATTCCTTCCGCTATATCACTAACAAAGATGTTAAAAAGAATCGGACCAAGGATAGATCCCTGGGGCACACCACTGGTAACATCCTTCTCAGAGTGAGCTCCATTTACCTGTACTCTGTCGCCTCCCACCCAACCAATTTCTAACCCAAGCAGTAACTTTAGGGTCCATCCCTAGGGTGCTCAGTTTGTTTATAAGTCGCCTGTGAGGAACAGTGTCAAAGACTTTACTGAAATCTAAATTCACCACATCTAGGGCTCTCCCTCGGTCCAACTCCCTGGTCACCTAGTCAAAGAAATCAATCAGATTTGTCAGACAAGACCTGCCTCTGGTGAATCCATGCTGCCTCGGATCCTGTAATCCGCTGAACTCCAGAAACCTCACTATTTTCTCTTTCAGCAGCGTTTCCAATAATTTACTCTCCACCAAAGTTAAACTAACCGGCCTGTAGTTTTCAACCACATCCTTACTTCCACTTTTGTGTAAAGGCACCACATGAGCCTCTCTCCAGTCCTTTGGCACCACTCTCGACTCCGAAGCATTGAAAAGGTCAGTCAGTGGAGCTGCTAGAACGTCCCCAAGTTCCCTCAGTATTCTAGGGTGTATCCCATCCGGTCCCATCGCTTTGTCTACTTTAAGTTGAGCTAGTTTCTGACGAACACAGTTTTCTGAAAATTGTTCAAGATGTCCTTCGCTTCTGTTCCTATTTGTGGGTGTTTTCTGAGGTCCTGCTCCTGGTCCTTCATCTGTGAACACAGAATAGAAATATTTGTTAAGCAATTCCGCTTTATCCTTATCAGCTTCTACATATTCCTCCCCTGCACCCTTGAGTCTGACAATACCATTTTTGCCCTTCCTCTTCTCACTAACATCTAACATATCTGAAAAATGTCTTATCCACCCATTTTATTGCATTGGCTATTTCCTCCTCCTTTTGAATCTTTGCCTTCCTGACTACTTTGCTAGCTTCTCTAAGTTTTTTTTTCCAAATACAGATGCCTGTCTTCCTCTCTCTGTGATCTCTTGTATTTCATGAATGGATTCTAACAGCCCTAGTCCTAATACTGAACCACACCATCTGGTGATCACTGGATGCAAAATGATCTCCCACTACAACATCAGAAATGCTTTTTCACCATTGGTAAGCACCAAGTCCAGTATGGCCCCTTCACGTGTGGGGTCTGTTACCAATTGCCTGAATAGTTCTCCCTGTAGAGAATCCAGGACCTCCTTACTTCTAGATGATACTGCAGCAGGAATGTGCCAATCAGCATATTGAAATCCCCTATCAGTAGCACTTCCCCTTTCCTAGCAATGCTGCGTATGTCTTAATTAACTCTGTCCATCTCTTCCTCCTGTGAAGGAGGTCTGTATATCACACCGATGCAAATAGATTTCTCTTTCCCTCTTTCTAGTTTAACCCACAATGCCTCCTCTCTCCCTTTTAAGCTCTGTAATTCCAAAGCTTTAATGTGTTTTACATATTGTGCCACTCCTCCTCCCCTTCTTCCTACCCTGTCCTTTCTGAATAAAGTATAGCCAGGTATAGTTACATCCCAATCATGGTTTTCTGTGAACCATGTTTCTGTAACTGCCACTAAATCCAAGTCAGCCACTCCCACCAAAGCTTCAACATCAGGTATCTTATTTCCCATGCTACGGGCATTTATACACACTGCTTTCCATATGTTACCCCTATTACCCATTTCCATAAAGGTATTTAATGTATCACCTACCTGTGGGCTTTCTTCACCCATCCCCAACGAATCTAGTTTAAAGCCCTCTTCAGTAGATTAACTAGTCTACTACCGAAGACACATTGACCTTTCTTGGACAGATTTATGCCATCTCTGCTCTGTAACCTTTGAAACTGCATCCCATGGTCTAGGAAACCAAAACGCTCTCGATGACACCATCCATGCAGCCATGCATTCATCTCCAGGATGCGAGCCTCTCTGCCTTGGCCTTTACCCTCAACAGGGAGGATTGAAGAGAACACCACCTGTGCACCTAACTGCTTCACCCTCTGTCCCAGAGCCATGAAGTCACTTTTGATACGTTCCGAGGTATACCTGGCAGTATCATTTGTTCCAACATGGATTAGCAACACTGGGTAATAATCAGTGGGCTTGATGAGTCTCGGTAAACTCTCCGTAACATCTTGGATTTTGGCAGCAGGCAGACAGCATACCTCTCAGGACATCAAGTCTGGTCGGCAGATGGACGCCTCAGTACCCCTCAGAAGAGAGTCTCCAACCACCACTACCCTTCATTTCCTTGTGGTCACTGATTCTGCAACTTTGGGGTACTTGAGCTTTGGTTCTTCCCTTTTTCCAGGGATGCTTTCACCACCTCCACTTCCAGGGCTGCATAATGGTTCTTCAGTTCAAGGGCTGGAGAAGTTGGATTGGTGATTTTGCAGGCCCTGGTGACTTGTGTCCAACCATCGACATTCTGTTGGCACCCATCTTCTCCTCTGCTGGAGAGCCTGGTTGCTGCAAGAAGTATCTCATCAATGCACTTCTCACTGTCTTGAATGCTCCTCAGCCTTGCCCCCTCCTCTCTGAGTTCCTCCACTTGTTTCCTCAGAGCTTCAGCATGCAGGCACCCTGCACATGGAACCGGTCCTTCAACTGACATTAGGACCTCTGTCTGGACAGAGGCAGAAGCTGTATTGGGGGCAGCAGCTTTCGCGATACGATTTTTCCCAGCCATTGTTCTGTTCGTGGAACTTAGGTATCTGTTAAAGCAAAAGAGAGAGATCTACCAAGTACCAGCCGGTTTCCCAGCTGTCCTTTCAGAGAAAAAGCAGTTAAATCTCTTTAATTATATTCAAAATGTGCTGGTCCAAGTCTCTGTGCTTTGTTAAATGGGGAGGTGCCCTATAAAGCAAGACTGCTTACTAGGGGTGGGTGGGTTTTGGGGTGAGTAGGGAGGGACCTAACTCCTGATTAGGTGACAGCAGTTTCCAAAGTTCTGGAAGTTACTAGAGTTCAACAACCTACTGTGCTCGAGGAAATTTTTTACTAAAGCACCAAAAAGAAAGTAACTTTGCTTTAAAAATATACAAAAACCCTTTTAAGAGCTCCCAGTCAGAGCTAGCAATTTAATAAAAATAAACCCTCAAATCCTTACTGTTGGTTGATCTGTAGAGCCCCTGTTAGGAAAGTATGGTCCATCTAGCCTGCCCAGTACGATGTCAGGAGTAGGTACATCTGCCGCTCTCTGCAGGCCACCCCTCCCCATGTCTTTGTTGTAGGGGTGAACCCACCACTCCATGTAGGACACTCCTATTTGTTGAGGAATTAGATGGTTCAGTTTATTTTGATTTTTTCTTGTTGCTGTAAAGGGATCCACTGTGTCTGTCCCATGCCCTTTTGACTCCATCACCGTGTTTGCCCCCACCACTTCCATCGGGAGGGCATTCCAAGCATCCACCACCCTTTCAGTGAAACAGTATTTCCTGACATTGCCTTTCAATTTACCACCTTGTACCTTCATGTTATGCCCTCTAGTTTTGCAGCTTCTCCGTCTCTGGAAGAGGTTTGTTTGTTCATTATTTCTCTTTAAGTATTTAAAGGTCTGAATCATATCTCTCCTGTCCCTCCTCTCCTCCAAAGTGTAGATGTTTAGGTCTTCAAGTCTCTTCTCATAAGGCTTCTGACGCAGGCTCCAAATCATTTTGATCACCTTCCTCTGAACGGTTTCCAGTCTTTTTACATCCTTTGTAAGATATGGTCTCCAAAACTGAACACAGTATTCCAAGTGAGGCCTCACCACTGACTTGTACAGTGGCATAAGTACCTCTTCCTTTCTGCTGGTAATTCCTCTTTGTATGCAGCCCAACATCCTCCTGGCTTTTGCCACCGCCTTGTCGCACTGTTTTGCTACCTTGAGATCTTCAGAAATAATCACACCAAGGTCCTTCTCCTGATCTGTGCACACCAATCGCTCGCCCCCTATCGCGTACATTGCCCTTGGATTTCTGCTACCCAAGTGCATGACTCTGCACTTCTTCTCATTAAATCTTATTTGCCAAGCACTAGACTATTCTTCCAGCTTTTGTAGATCATTCCTCATGTTAAGCACTCCCTCAGGGGAGTCCACTCTGTTGCAGATTTTCGTGTCATCTTCAAAAAGACAGACTTTTCCATTCAGTCCTTCAGCAATATACATTGAACAGTGCCGGGCCCAGGACCGAACCCTGGGGCACCCCGCTAATCAGGGAAGAGCCAGTTGTTATTTTCCTGGTCCCTGGAGTACCTGGGAGCACATTTTAGATACTAGGGTGTGCAGAGTCTTTCTGCTGGTGGATAAAGTCAAGGCTGTTGGCTTGCTTAGTGCTCTTCCATTCGCAGCAGGCTCCCAGAATCTTGGTTGATCTTCAGCAGCAGTTCGTACTCAGGTTCCTGCTCCCAATGATGGCGAAAGCCAGCCTGTGGTGCGGACAGCAGCCCAGTCTTCTGAGGAAGGACGTACCACTGGACACAATTGCTCATGAATCCTTCTGGCAATGAATGCTAGTCTTTTGGACTGGGAAGCCCATTGCTAAGGTCAAATGGCCTGGGACTGTTGATCGCACCGCCTCCCCATGGTTCCAGTCAGCTTCTTTGAAGCGAGGGTCATAAGGTTGGCTCTTCTGCTTCTCTGGCCCCTGGTCGAGGATCAGGCGGTTCACGTGTTCTCAGACAATGCCATGTTGGTGTCTTATGTCAATCGGCAAGGCGGCACGAATAGTGCAGGAGTAGCCTTGGAAGTGGCACTCCTGTTTTGCCTGGCTGGCAAAGAGCCTCCTAGTTTTGTTGGCTCTGCACATTGCTGGGGTGGGTACTGTGGAAACATATATTCTCATCCAGCACTCTCTGGTCTCAGGGGAGCAGCAGTTCAGTCAGATGTTTTCCGTTGTTTCTGTGCTGTTGGGGTTGCCCCAAGAGGGATCTGACGGTGACCCGCTCTAATGCCAAGTGTGCCACCACTTCAGCCACCGCACAGAGACGGTCCAAAGGCCTTTATGCCCTGGCTTAACTTTGACCAGCACCTGCTGTAGGTGTTTCTTCCATGGCCCCTTGTGTGGTGTGCAGATCTGATGCGTCTCCTGCAAGTGTTGCCTCTGTCTCGGGGCTTATTGTGTTGGGGGGGCTGCTTGTCCTGGAGGACTTGGCTCCCTTCTTGCTTATGTCTTGGCTCCTGAAAGGAGAGCATGCATATGGGCTACTATCCTGTAGTGGTGGTCACTTTGCCCAAAGCCTGGAGGAGGTCTAATAACTTGGCATAAGTGCAGGTCTGGTGCCTTGAGTTCCGGTGCGGCATATGACAGCTGGCTCCTGGGGCGGCTAAGATGTCATGTCTGGCCTTTTCTGCAGGGCGGTCTGGAGATGGTCATTTGTTTTCCTCTTAGCTCCCTGAGAGTTCAGGTGAAAGCTTTGACCTGTTTGAGGGCCGTTGACGGGTACATCTCTAGTCATACACCTGGATGTTTTGTGTCGTCTTAAGGGGGGTTCGGCATCTGCATCCTTTACGTTCTGTGGTTTCTTCATGGGATCTGTGTCTGGTGCTTGGGGCCCTGTTGTCTGAGCCCTTTGAGCAATTGAAGCATGCTATTCTACAGGACCTGGCTCTAAAGACAATCTTCTTGGTTGTGATTCTTCTGCAAGGTGGCTTTCCAAGTCGCAGGCTCTGCCTTGCCGAAATTCTTACCTATCCTTTTTTCTGAGGAGTCCATTTCTATTCGACCTAAGCCTCCTTTCTCCTTTCATGTGAACCAGGCAGTTTGCCTGCCTGTCTTCTCCAAGGAACAGTGTTAGAAGAATGGTAAGAATCTTTGCCTCGTGGATATCCGGAGGATGCTTCTCTGATTCTTGATTACAAATTCCTTTTGTAAGTTAAACATCTTTTGTGCTGTTTGCAGGCCCACACAAGATGTCATGGCTCGATAAGGCGGCCATTGCCTTGGCGGATCTGGCCAGTTCTGGAGGTTTTGCGTGTCCATTCTGCCTGAGTGCAAGAATCCTAATTGGGCGGAGCTGAACTCAGTAGCCCATGTGGGCATCACTTCCACTTTATCAAGCATTTCTGCTGGGATGTTCATGCTCGGGCAGACATGGCACTAAGGTTTACAAGTTACTGTATTATTTTTTTCTTACTGCTCAGTGGAGGCATAGCTTTGGTACATCTCACTTGGTTGGACTGGTCTACCAGGATGATATGGGAGGTGACATTTTACTTACCAGTTAATGTCCTGTCCTTGAGTCCTGCTAGAACAGTCCAGAGTCCATCCCTGGAACGGTTTTCTCTGCTCTCCTGAGGCAATACCCTTGGGTCTGCTATGATTTCTGTGTTTGGCTCGGCGTGTTCATCTTCTACAAACAGCTTTCTCTTTTTTTGCTTTCCTGTACATAGTTCTGTACTGTTTGATTTTCTCATCGTTGCCCACATTGAGGTTGTATGAAGCCTGCCATGTTCTCCCATGTGCTTTGGGATGGTTACTGAAGATACATCTGGTGGCTGCGCATATAGAGGCATGGGAGTGATGTCATTGAAATCTGGGTCTTTCATTGGTTCTTTGTCTCCACCAATCTGCTGGTAGGGGAGCACAACCTACTTGTCTGCACTGGTCTAGCAGGACTCAAAAGGACATCTGGTAAGTAAAATGTCACCTTAACAGTTCGATCTGGACCAGGGCTTGGCTCTGAAGTCTCAGGGTGCGAGTGGCAGTCCTGTTCTGCTACAGAAGTTTCCTCCAAGGAATTCCTTATAATGTATCTCTGCACTGTTCACCTTTAGCAGAAGGGAAGCAGTTCGGTCTACCTGAGTGTCCTGTTAGGTCTCAGTAGGCTTCTGAGGTAGAGGGCTTTGAAAGGATCCTTCTTTAGGCCTATGTGTAAGGCTTTGCTAGTGTGTTAGAAACATGTCAGCAGAAAAAGACAATATGGCCTATCTAGTCTGCACGACTATAGCAAATACATTTTTTTTCTTTAGAGATCTTATTTACCTTCCAAGGGGACTCCATTGCCCACTAATGGGTGTCTGTGCTGCAGCCCTTGGCTTGCAGCACACCATTCTGGTCTTTCGATGGCTGCTTTCATTTAGAAGCTTATGCTGTCCTTCCTTCAAAGCGGATCCACCCCCCCCCCCCCCTTTATCTTGACCAGACTAGTCCTGCCTTCCTTCACAGAACAGGATCTTCAAACGGATTTCTCACTGTGTCTGGATGTGCGTAAGGTGTTGCTTGGTTTCAGACAATTGCTTCTTTATCCCATTGATAGAACCACGTTCTGTCTGTCCTTGGCAGTTCGCGGAATGGGCTGGGAGAGGTCAAATACCCCTATTGCCTATTGCCTGCTGTCCTATGGATTTGCCTGGTAAGCACATGCAGGAGTGAGCCACAGTTCACTCCATAGAATGTAAGTCTCTTGGATGGAGTACGCTCTGGTGTCTCCAGAATACATTTTGTAAAGCTTCCAGGCCTTCGTTTATCACCTTTTTGTGAAGCCCTACAGGGCAGTCATAGGGTTATTATGATAATGCCTTTGGCATGGTAGTCTGCCTGATTATCATCTTTTACCACCCTGGGTCCCGACTGCTTGAGTACATCTCACTCGTCTGGACTGTTCTAGCAGATGATAAGAGGATAAAGTTTGCATACCAGGTAACTTACTTTCTTTGAATTCTGGTAGACCAGTCCAGGACCCACCCTGGAAGACTGCTATTGCATGTTGGGAAGCCTGCTGCCTTTGGTTGAAATATCTGCAGACCTGGTCATTCTCATGATCTGACTCGTTTCCTCATGGTAAGAGCAAAATATTTGCTTGGGCTCTTTGTGACAAGCTGGTTGAGGTTTTTTTTAAATGTTTTTTTCAGTCTTGCTTACTGCTTGAGAAGTGTCATTTGGGTTCTCTGTGCTGTACCAGAGATTTTACCAAGTAATGACACCACTGAAAGTTGTTCAAGTCTGCCTTCATCTGCTGACAAGGGATCATAACCCACTTATCTGGACTGGTCTAATAGGATTCAAGAACAGTAAATTATTGGGTTTGTAAAACGTATCCATAGGAGGCTTTGTCACAAAATGCTGGTGGAAGAGAGTGCCAAAGTTTAAGGGCTATGAAAAAGAAAGCAGACTAAGTAGTTGATTCTAAATGAGCCATAGAGACTGGGGGAAAATAAGAACAAGTTTTCTTTGTAAATTTCATGTTAATTGTAAACTGCTTTGACTTAAGAATAACGTGTTAAAAATAAAATAAGTATAGGGCAAAATGATGTATGAGGAATAAGAAGGGAATGCAGATAGGCAAATATGCCTGATTTTAAGACTTTATATGTTAAATTGAATATCTTGAACTGAATGCAGTAGAATACTGGTAATAGAGGTTTAACTGAAAGAGGTGTGAAGTTGCTGGTGAAGGGCCGCGTGGATAGGCTGTATGGACTTTGGCTGTCATCGTTTCTCCTTTTCTTTAAATGTATGTAAAATCATGTCGGCCATATTTGGGTAAATGGGGTTGAGGTGCATAAGCAAAAATAAATAAAATAATGTGAGTCTGTTTCAGATGAGATTTCTAATTGAACTGCACTTATTGATGCTTTATTTTTATTTTTAGGTACCTGTGGTCCTCCAACAAGTTTTCGTTTTGCTGAACTTAAAAGCCAGTTTACTGAGATGAATATTTTTCCAGTGGGTACCATTGTGTCATATAACTGTCGTCCAGGTTACATACCAATACCAGAAAAGTCTTCCAGTATAACATGCCTTCAGAATTTAACTTGGTCCATAGTTGAACCCTTTTGTGAAAGTAAGTAAAAAAAAAACTTTTTTGGGGGGGAGTTTATGTATTGTTCATATGGCACACTGAATAAAGGGACAGTGTTATCCTTGGTAGGAAAGGGAAATTTAATTGTAAATGATTTTTACTTTCTGGATAAATTGATGATTACAAATATACAGAATTTAAACCTTGTCGATTCTGTGCTTTTCAGTGGTTTTTAACTTGCTGAATCAAAAACGTTGCTTTGCTGTATTTTGTACTTTGATTGCTACCTGCGCAGAACAAATGTAAGACAAAAAGGAAATCTAAAACTGTTAAACATCCCCAGAATATATATTTTATGTTAAGTGTCTCTTGTGTCTCTTGGGGAAACTGCTAGGTACATATGACCTAGATTGGCCACTGTTGGAAACAGAATACTGGGCTTGATGGACCTTGGTCTGACCCAGTATGGCATATCTTATGTTCTTATGTTCTAAAACAAATGTTTCGCAAAAAATTAAGATTTTCTTTTTCCAATTTGATTTCTACCTGGCAAAGTATCCACAAATGTGGCCCAGTAATTGTCACTTAACCCTTCGTTGCCTCAGAAAATTCCAAGTTATTAGTGTCCCTGTTTATGTACATTACCAAGTTTAAGTTAAAATGTAAATCACTTTGATTGAAATGATAAAACGGTATAAAAAACCTGTTAAATAAATTGTCAAGGTCCAATACTGCCTGCTCTATTGTCAGTGATCATCAAACCTATCTCATCTGATTGCAAAGTCTTCTATGCCGTGAGGTAATTTTCAAGAATCAGTTTGTCAGAACTTGGGCCTCACAGTAATAGAGTACACTCAGAGCTTACTATCAGATGCCTCCTGAAATATGAAGTAAATGTCCAGAATCGTCATCAAGCTTGGATAAGCATTCTGACGATTAGAAGGAATGAGTGAAAATCCACAATCGCACACAGGAAAGGAAGCAACAGAATTTGTAAAACAAGAGAAACTCTTCAACGAATTTAGATCAGGAAATGAGGAAAAAAACACAAGAGGCAAATACAAAGTGTTACTCTGGGAATCCTTTGTTCAAGTCCGGACATATGAATGGTTAAGGAGAGGTGAACTGAAACTTAAGGTTGGTTGCAGTCCAAGATAGCGAATAACGGCCAGGATGGTTTACAGCGAGCATTGAAAAAACTGGCAGAAAAAAAGATATACATTTCCTTATCGTTTCTCCGGGCCAGTCCAGACCAGATGGGTAGTCAAATCTCCCTCCTCTAGCAGCTGAGGACTGAATACTGATTCTTGTTGCCAGGTTACCCAGCTCCCCCCGTGGAGGCAGCAAGGCAGTCTTATTGTCCTCAGCAGCTGAGCTGGATGTGTGGAGATTTGGCTCCCCACAAAGGTCCTGTGTGTACTTCTTTTATTCATTTTTTTTGTTCTTTTCTAAGGAAGAGTTTCACATTAGGCTTAGTGCTTGCCCTAGCTGGGTATGTTAGCACTGCTCTGTACTTCAGTCTGGCTATAGTTTCTTTTGGCGCTACTTACCAGTGTGCTCATTTCAGAGTATGAGGCAGAGCCTGTCTCCTCTACTCTGTTAGTGGCGATTGTGGGAACCAGACCTGGGGGCCCCAGATTCTGGTGTCCTTCTCTGCTGTCTCTCCTGACCTTCTTCCCACTAGCAGCGGTTGTCGGGGTCTCCGGAGCTGTTTTCACTCTGCCGGCATTGTACAGGTATTTGTTACTGAACGCTGCGCCGTTTCCTTTAATCTTGCTTCTGTCTTCCTTCCTGCGGGCGGTTTTCGACGGGGGCTGTGCATCGCGGTTTTGGCTCGGGGATTTCTGTGTCTCTGTACTGCGGTTTCGAGCTGGCAATGCAGGATCAGGTAGGGGAACAAATGGACCGCATTTCCTCAGTGCAGCCATCAGAGAAATGCGCGGGAACAGTGGCCATTTTAGGTGCTTCTGCCGTTTCTTCAGCCGCTCTTGCTAAGCCAGCAAAGCGCAAATCCAAGTCAAAGCATACCGCGGTGGAACCGGATAGGCCTGTGGTGGCAGCCATACCTCAGGTACCTGATCCCTTTCTTTCTCCGGAATTTATTCTCGCGTTTCACAAGGCTTATCTACTTCAGAAAGCTCAGTCTCCTGTGCCAGTGGTGGCAGATTCTCTCCTAGCGCCTCAAGCTGAGGTTTCTGGCAGGGCAGAGCCTAGAGAAGGGGTCTCTTCTTTGCCTCTTAGTGTTTCTCACCTGGATAACATTTCTCTGGCCGCAGAGGCTCTGGGGCCAGAAGAGGGAGAGCTCCTAGCAGACCCGGATTGCGATTCCTGGCCCACAGAATTAGAGGAAGGAGAGTTGGGGCCAGGAGAGGACCCTAATGTGTTTAGGGTTTTCAGAAGGGATGAATTGTCGGCCTTGATCGCACAGTCTCTATCTGCTCTCAGTCTTCTTCCTCCGGTGGCGCAACAGGAACCTTTGGAGGATCCCTTGTTACAGGGTTTCCGGTCTGAGCAAAAATGTTTTCCCTTCCACAGAGTCATAAAGCAGATGATAGACTCCAAATGGGAATTTTCTGAGGCTTCCTTGCGGGGGGCGCGGACGATGGCTCGTTTGTATCCTGTGCCTCCGGAGGAATGGGAGCTCCTGCGTATGCCTAAGGTTGATGCTCTGGTGTCTGCGGTCACCAAGAAAACCACCATTCCCGTGGAAGGTGCTGCGGCCCTTAAAGATATGCAAGATCGTCGGCTAGAGGCGCTTTTGAAGCAAACCTTTGAGGCCAGCGCTGCAGGCATCCGTGTGCGGAGCCTACGTCTCTAGAGCTTCTATTAGGTGGAGTCAGCAGACTTCGGATCTCGAGGGAGACTCTTCTCCTATGCAAGGTGCTCAACTAGAGTCGGCGGCGGCTTATCTCGCAGATGCCTTTTATGATTTGATTCGTATTTCCGCAAAGGCTATGGCTTCCACGGTTGCCGCCCGTCGTTTTCTTTGGTTGCGCAATTGGGCGGCGGATGCTTCTTCCAAATACCATCTCAGTAAACTGCCTTATAAGGGTAAGCTTCTCTTTGGTGAAGCGTTGGAGAAGATTGTTAAGGATTTAGGTGACTCCAAGGGAGGACGCCTTCCCGAAGACCGTCCTCGGGCGGTTAAGCAGTCCTCTTTTTCGCGAGGTCAGGGTCGTGACTTTTGCCGTTTTCGGGGAGCTCGCTTTTCTCCTTATCAGCGGGGGCGATTTCAGTCTCGGGGACAGTCCTTTCGAGGAGCTCGAGGTTCCGGAAGAGGCTACTTCGGAACCGCTTCCCCTGCTCTTAAGAAGCCACAATGAAGCGAGGCCGGTCCAAGCGGAGCTTCCAGTAGGGGGTCGATTGCAGGCGTTTGTCTCCGCTTGGGCCGCCATTACCACCGACCGGTGGGTGCTTCAGATTGTCCGAGAGGGGTATTCCCTCGAGTTCGCTTGTTCTCTGGCAGACGCCTTCGTTTTCTCTCCTTGCGGTCCGTTGGATAAACGGAGAGCGGTACACGACACGTTGCAGCGCTTATTGCAGCTCCAAGCCGTTGTGCCCGTCCCTCCGGACCAGTGCGGCTTCGGTCGATACTCGATTTATTTCGTGGTTCCCAAAAAGGAGGGATCCTTTCGGCCCATCTTGGATCTGAAGCATGTCAACCGGTGTCTGCGAGTCTCTCAATTCCGGATGGAAACTTTGAGGTCAGTGATTCGCTCCGTGCGACCGGGGGAGTTTCTCTCTTCCATCGATTTGACAGAGGCCTACCTTCACATTCCTATCAAGCCGAAGCATCAGCGCTTCCTTCGTTTTGCGGTTCCCATGGGTCATTTCCAGTTTCGGGCTTTGCCTTTCGGTCTAGCAACGGCACCCCGCACCTTCACCAAGGTGATGGTGGTCGTGGCGGCGGCTCTTCGCCGGGACGGTGTCCAGGTTCATCCTTATTTGGACAACTGGTTGATTCGGGCGTCGTCGAGAGCGGAGTCGCTCACGGCAACCGCTCGGGTGGTTTCTTGTCTCGAATCTCGGCTGGATTATAAACCAGGCCAAAAGTCGCCTGCAGCCAGTTCAGCGGTTCCTTATCTGGGAGCGTTTTTCGCCACAGACAGGGGGCTTGTCCTCTTGCCTCCGGAACGTGTTCGGAAGCTTCTCGCTCACGTGTCGGGGTTTTTGCGTCTTCTCGCGCCAACTGCTTGGAAGTACTTGCAGTTGCTAGGTCTGATGGCGGCCGCCTTGGATTTGGTGCCTTGGGCACGAGCGCACATGTGGCCGCTCCAGCATGCGCTGCTGTCACGGTGGTCTCCGCAGCGTTATCCCCTTTCCCGGCGCTTGAGCTGTCCCGATCCAGTCAGGCTCAGTCTTCGGTGGTGGTCGTATCCGGCCCATCTTCTGGCGGGCGTTCCGCTGTCCTGGCCAGATTGGATTTTAGTCACTACCGATGCCAGTCTGACCGGTTGGGGGGCACATTGTTTGGCTCACATAGCGCAGGGAGTCTGGTCGCCGGAGGAGACGCTGTGGTCCATCAATCGTCTGGAACTCTGAACGGTCTATCTGGCGCTGCTAGCCTTTGCCGAGCTTCTGGAGGGGAAGCCGATTCGCGTCTTCTCCGACAATCTAGTGACAGTCTCCTACGTCAATCGCCAGGGAGGAACAGGGAGTCTCCCTCTCCTGGAAGAGAGTCAACGCTTGTTTCAGTGGGCGGAGTTGCACCTGACGGCGCTGTCCGCGTCTCATGTGGCAGGAAAGAGCAATGTGCAAGCCGACTATCTCAGTCGGCATCTGTTGGATCCGGGAGAGTGGGAACTCCATGCGGAAGTCTTTCACGAGATCACCTTGCGTTGGGGTCACCCAATCATGGACTTGATGGCAACTCTTCGCAATGCAAAGACAGGGCGTTTTTACAGCCGGCGCAGAGAACATATGTCGGAGGGGCTCGACGATCTCGTTCAACCCTGGCCGTCGGGGCAGCTTCTCTATGTGTTTCCGCCGTGGCCATTAGTCGGCCCGGTTGTTCGCAGGGCAGCCTCTCACGACGGGCAAGTGATCCTTATTGCTCTGGATTGGCCCAGGCGTCCTTGGTATGCGGATCTGATGCGGCTTCTGGTGGAGCCGCCGTGGCGGTTGCCCGCTCGGACAGACTTTTACTACATCGGGGTCCCGTACCGATGCCTCAGGTGGATCAATTTTCGCTTACGGCATGGCTCTTGAGCGGGAAAGGTTGCGCCGCAAGGGTTATTCGTCCACCGTGATCGCTACCTTGTTGCAGTCACGTAAACGATCCACGTCGTTGGCTTATATCCGCGTGTGGCGCGTGTTTGAAGCCTGGTGTGCTGATCGCACCCTGCGGGCCCGTGGGTCTTCTATTCCGGATATTCTCGCTTTTCTGCAGAGCGGTCTGGAGGGTCTTGCTCTGGGCACCCTTAAGGTGCAGTTGGCGGCGCTGACGGTTTTTCGGGGTCCGATTCGCGGATCGCATCTCTCCTCGCATCCGGATGTTCTTCGGTTTCTTAGAGCGGCTCGGCATATTCGTCGTCCTATTCGGCACGTGATTCCTCCTTGGGATTTGAATCTCGTACTCGAGGCCCTCACTAGCTCTCCTTTTGAGCCGCGTTCCTCCAGTTCTATCCGGGAGTTCTCCTGGAAAACGGCTTTTTTGGTAGCCTTGTGTTCGGCTCGTCGCATTTCCGATTTGCAGGCACTTTCGTGTTGACCGCCCTTTCTGCAGTTTTCGGTGGAGAAAGTGGTTCTGCGTCCGGTTCCATCTTTTCTGCCTAAGGTAGTGTCTGCCTTCCATGTCAACCAGACAGTTACTCTGCCCACCTTTGTAGCAACTGGGGCCGAGGCTTCTTTGGATCGTTCTCTGAGGAGATTGGATTTGGGGCGTGTGCTCCGTCGGTATCTTAAGGAGACGGCCTCGTTTCGACAATCCGATCGGTTGTTCGTGCTGTATGGGGGGCCGTCCAAGGGGAAAGCGGCCTCCAAAGCTTCCATCGCGCGTTGGGTGAAGCAGGCCATTAGAGTCGCGTATGAATCCAGAGGTAAACCCGTGGCCTGTCGGTCTTAGAGCTCATTCTACCAGAGGTCAAGCGACTTCGTGGGCGGAGTCGGCGTTGGTTCCTCCAGTAGACATTTGTCGAGCGGCGGCCTTGTCTTCTCTGCATGCTTTTTCGCGTCATTATCGTTTGGATGTACTTGCGCGTCAGGATGCATCTGTGGGGGCTTCTGTCGTCATCGCGGGGCTCACAGGTCCCTCCCAGGGTTAGTTACTGCTTTGGTACTACCCATCTGGTCTGGACTGGCCCGGAGAAACGATAAGGAAGGAGAAATTAGACCTTAGCTGCTAATTGTCTTTCCTTGAGTTATCTCCGGGCCAGTCCAGACCCCGCCCTATGAGGGTCCGTGGTATTTTTCTCAGTGATGTGCATTTCGCGTTCTTCTCTGTATTTGTAGTTCGTTTTAGATGAGAAGAAAAAAAACCCCCCACAATTTTTTGTATTGTAGCACTATACGTGGCAGGGCAGCTCCCTCAGGAGTCTAGTCTTGCTCTGTCTAGATGCAGCCAGTACTTGCTCTCACTACTGCTACCGTGCTCGTTAACAGACACAGTGCACGGACAGTAGCCTTCTGTGTACCTCTTCCATACTTTTCGTGAGTTCTTCGCCATGTTTGTTTTGTTCTACTTGCTTGATACATTAAGACTGCCTTGCTGCCTCCACGGGGGGAGCTGGGTAACCTGGCAACAAGAATCAGTATTCAGTCCTCAGCTGCTAGAGGAGGGAGATTTGACTACCCATCTGGTCTGGACTGGCCCGGAGATAACTCAAGGAAAGACAATTAGCAGGTAAGGTCTAATTTCTCCTAATTCCGTAAGAAAGGCAAGTCATTGTTTCCAGCTCTCATAGCTGGCTGCAAAGTTATGATGGCGCAAAATTTCTATACATTGAGACACAATAAAGTAGCGTGTTTCCTTCAGTGGAAATGCTGTCCCAGAAAAGCACTGGGATTGTGACCCTAAGAGTCATGGAGAATGAAGAGGTCATGCTCACTTGGGATATCTCCATTCAGACCAGTTTTAAAAAGCTGGATATAAGGAATCCAGACATAGTGGTAAATGAGAAAAACACCAGAATGGCATACTTCACATACCATGGCTTAGGAGTGAGGTTCATGACTCTCATGGTATGAGCAAAAGTAACCCATTCAGCGAAATCGCCAAAAAAGGGTCATTATTAGGTAATGTCCAAAACAAATAATTGCATGATAACCTTAAATTTCACATGCCCAAAGACCACTAATAATGTAATGATTTCGAAGAGGGAGTAATATGAATTTATTTGTTATAGTTGGTTAAAAGTCAAACTGCACAATTTTGAATCCTTCGTAAGGTGTAATTTTAAAGAAAAAGAATTACAGTACTATAGTTTTACTGAGCACTTGGTATTTTGCTTTTCAAGCAAGTGGCAAAGGGGTTTACATTAAAAATACGATGTTAAGACCAGTTTATAAAGGGGGAATGGGGAACAGATAAAACAGATATATGAGACAAGATGGAAAAAGAATTAAGCTAGGTCACCACGGTGTCCAGAAATTTCATCCTGGCTCCTGGGATTTAATGCCCCTGATTTGGCGGCAGCTCCTGAAAATACGATAATTCAGATTTCCCCTACTGCAATCAGCTGAGATTCTTGAGCCAAATGGTGGAGAAAGTTTGGGCAGATCTTGTGGTTTCAAGGCTTGTGAGACCTGAAACCACAAGATCAGCCTTGTTTTGGGGGGCTACAGCCAATCACAAGAATCGCTGAGTGAGAGCAACTAGATGGGGGGGGGGGGGATTGGGTGCAGGCACTCCAGGACTGAGGACATTGCTTATGGCTGTTGATGCTCTATAGCTCCTAGTAGACTGTCATGAGTAATGCCTTCCTTTGAGCAATTCTGTCATCTGGCACTTGGCAACTGGGGACAGCCTTAACTTTGAAGTCTACAACGGATCTGAGGCCTGGTCTCTGCAGGTCCACCGATACTCAGTGGAGTCCAGGGTGGTCTTAGGGAGTGACTTCAGCTGTGAAGAGCTGCTTCCCCGCCAGAACCTTCAAGAAAAAGATCCATCTCATATCCGAGATGTTTCTTGTTCCTTGCCCTTTACTGGCCCCTGTTTGCACTGCAGGCACTAATCGTTCAAGGCAAACCCTTGCAAAATGATTTGGACTACCAAATAGCCAACATGTTTTCCATATGCTGGCCAGTGTTCTTTCACTCGTTTAGTGCATTGCCAGACTACTTAAATAAAGTGTTGCAGCCAGAGTGAATGCCTTCTGAGAGTTACCTGGTTTATGCCGTCTATTAAGGTTACCAGATTTTTGAAGAACAAATCTGACACGCCTGGGAGTTTTGGGACTGAGGAGCAGGAGTCGTACCCCCCTTATCCCAACTTGCAGAGACACCAACCCTTAATACGCTGTTGGAGGCTTTCATCACCTCGCTGCGCTGGGCCATCACCACATGGTAGGCCTCAACTACCTGCCTGCCTCTCCATCTCCTGCCCTATTGTGAACCCATGCCAGTCTTATAACCCGCAGCAAATCCTGTAGTCTGTGATAATGTTTATGTTTATTTCGAATTTGATATACCGCTCAGGCCAGAGGCATTAGAGCGGTTTACAATGTAAATCATTCAAGGAAATAGAAAAGAATGCCATTTATATGATAGGATAGAATAGAGGACAGAGACAGTCAGACAGAAAAGAAGAGGAGAGGAACACGGGACAGCGAGTTACCACAAAGTAGAAGCAAGTCGACCCAGTCCATGTCTTCGGATCAACCCACAGCCACAAACGTCACGGCCCTATGCCTAAGGGCCACGCCAAAGGGCCCTCTGGCGAGGCCCTCAGGCGCGGGCCCGCCTCAGAAGCGGCGGTTTTTATGCAGGGCTGCTGATGGTAAGCTTGGCTTTTTCTTCCAAGGCAGCTCTGACCTTTTTCTTCCTCCTGCCCTGAGGCCAAGTTGTATCTTAAACTACCCTGGCCACCATTTTATATGTACCTGGCATTTTTCTGACTCGGGAGCAGAATAGACTGTCCATAAATTGTACAGAAACTCATTTACTTAAGCTTACTATCTTATAAACTAATTATTCTCCGGGAACAAGCAGGAAGCCAGTCCTCACATATGAGTGGTGTCTGTCTGCACTGACAGAGCTTATATGGAAGCATCTTCTCAGCTTTCAAAGAAAACCTTTGGGAGATACACCATATGTGTGCGTGGTCCTCTTCCTGCCCCAAGGGTTCTATCTTGTCTCGGTCCCTTTTTTTCGTGGAGCCCACCGGATGTCTGTCCCATTTCCCCAGAAAAAGTGCCTCTCTTTTTTTTTTTTTTTTTTGTCTTACATTATCACTTTCCGGTATGCATACCGGTTCCTCTTCCCGTCCCTCAACCAGCTTGCCTCTGCGTTGCTCCTTGGGTTCATTTTTCCTGTTTTTTTTTTCTCGAGGTGTCCCTTGACTGGCGCTTCGCAACCTTTTTGGCCCACTTTTTCCTATGGCCTCCAGTGGCTTAAAAAAATGTGATTGGTGCAGTAAGATGACCCTCAGCGACCCACATGACTGCTGCCTCCATTGCCTCGGGCCGCACCAAGACAATTCGGTCTGTGACCTTTACAAGTCCATGTCCGCAAAGGCCATCAAAAGCTGCCAGTTGCTGCAGGAGAAGTTCTTCCATAGATCCGAGACTGCGCTGGAGTCCCTGGCAACACCACGCTCCAGGGCCCCCTCTGGTACCTCTGTGCCCTGCTGCCTTGGAGTCCTGCATAGAAACATAGAAATATGACGACAAAAAAAGACCACATGGCCTATCTAGTCTGTCCTTCCATAACAACTACAACAGTCCCCTTTTTACCTTTAGAGATCCTCTGTGTTTGTCCCATGCTTTTTTGAATTCAGTTACTGTCCTTATCTCTACCACCTCCACTAGGAGACTATTCCACGGATCCACTACTCTTTCCGTAAAGAAATATTTCCGCATATCGTGGTAGGAGTGGCCTAGTGGTTAGGACAAGGTACTTCGGGCCAGAGGGCCGGGGGTTCAAGTCCCACCTGGAGACAGCAATCTCAGGCCGGAGGGACTGGGATTTCTAGTCCTGTAGGCACTCCTTGTGGTCTTGGGCAAGCCACTTAACCCTCCTTTGCCCATGTTCCCTGTAAGTATTAGCGTATGTGTGTCATATACCCTCGTGTTAAATGTATCTCCCAATTGACCGCTTTGACCCAGTGAAAAGCGGGATATAAATACAGCTAAATAAATAAAATAAAAATAAATCACTCCTGAATCTATCTCCCTTCACCCTCATCCCATGTCCCCTCGTAGCAGAACTTGCTTTCAATTGAAAGAGGCTCTCTCCCTGAAAATTTATGCCATGGATGTATTTAAACATCTCAATCATATCACCTCTATCCCGCCTTTCCTCTAAGGTGTACATATTAAGATCCTTCAGTCTGTCATATGCTTTATAATGAAGACCACTAATCATTTTAGTAGCCACCCTCTGCACCGACTCCATCCTGTTCACATCCTTTTGAAGATGCGGTCTCCAGAATTGCACACTATACTCCAAATGAGGTCGCGCCAAAGACTTATACAGAGACATTATCACCTCCCTTTTTTCTGCTAGCCATTCCTCTCCGTATGCACCCAAGCATCCTTCTAGCTTTTGCTGTCGCCTTTTCTACCTGTTTAGCTACTTTAAGATCATCAGACACAACCACGCCTAGGTCCCGCTCTTCTTTAGTGGACAAAAGTACTTCACCCTCTATACTATATTGCTCCCTTGGATTGCTGCAGCCCAAATGCATGACCTTACATTTTTTAATATTAAATCCCACCTGCCAAATTCTAGACCATTCTTCAGCTTAGCTAGATCCCCCCTCATGTTATCTACACCTTCGTGGGTGTCTGCTGCAGATTTTGGCATCATCCGCAAAGAGGCAAACCTTCCCCGACAGCCCTTCTACTATATCACTAACAAAGATGTTAAAAAGAATCTGACCAAGGACAGATCCCTGGGGCACACCACTGGTAACTTCCTTCTCCTCGGAGTGAGCTCCATTTACCTGTACCGTTTGTCGCCTCCCACTCAACCAGTTTCTAACCCAAGCAGTAACTTTAGGGCCCATCCTTAGGGTGATTAGTTTGTTTATAAGTCGCTTGTGAAGGAACAGTGTCAAAGGCTTTACTGAAATCTAAATACACCACATCTAGGGCTCTCCCTCGGTCCAACTCTCTGGTCACCCAGTCAAAGAAATCAATCAGATTTGTCTAACAAGACCTTCCTCTGGTGAATCCATGCTGCCTCAAATCCTGTAATCCGCTGGACTCCAGAAACCTCACTATTTTCTCTTTCAGCAGCGTTTGCAATAATTTACTCACCACCGAAGTTAAACTAACCGGCCTTTTGCTTTCAACCACATCCTTACTCCGCTTTTGTGTAAAGGCACCACATGAGCCTCTCTCCAGTCCTTTGGCACCACTCCTGACTCCGAGGCATTGAAAAGGTCAGTCAGTGGAGCTGCTAGAATGTCCCCCTCAGTATTCTAGGGTGTATCCCATCCAGTCCCATTGCTTTGTCTACATTAAGTTGAGCTAGTTTCTCACAAACATTCTTCTGAAAATTCTTCAAGATGCCCCTTGCTTCTGTTCTTTTTTGTAGGTGTTTTCCGAGGTCCTGTTCCTGGTTCTTCATCTGTGAACACAGAACAGAAATATTTAAGCAATTCCGCCTTATCCTCATCAGCTTCTACATATTCCTCTCCTTCACCCTTGAGTCTGACAATACCACTTTTGCCCTTCCTCTTCTCACAAGCATATTTAAAAAAAATTCCCCCCCCCCCCCTCTTTTATTGCATTGGCTATTTCCTCCTTTTTGAATCCTTGTCTTCCTCTAGAGTGTGCTTTCGAGATTTGCGCCACTATCGACCCGGCAAGTTGTCTTAATCGAGTGGCAAGTCTCAGCCCTTTTGAGAGGTCAATCGATCTTGAGACATTAACTCCTTTTGCAACAAGTTCTCTTGGGCCGCAAGCTCGCTGACTGTGCCACATGTCGGCGGGCCATTGCGCTTCTTCTCCTACAAATGGACCTACATTACCACGGACAGATGGGTTCTCTACATAATATACTAGGGTTATGTTCTTTACTATGCCAGATCCACTAGGGATGCCTTTATGATCCTCCCTTGCGAATCGAATCGCAAGAGGGCTGCAGTGCGAAAGACTCTTCAGTGGCTTCTGCTCCTAAGCATATCATTTCGTGATGGATCAAGCAGACCATAGAGTCTGCTTATATCTTATAGGTTAAGTCTGTCTGTAGGTCTTAAAGCTCATTCTACATGAGTGCAGGCAGCTTCTTGGGCAGAATGCTCTCAGGTTACTTCGATTTGACATTTGTTGGGCAGCAACCTGGTCGTTCTTGTCCACATTTGCCTGACATTTATCACTTGGATCTCCAAGAGCGTGAGTTGGCCTGTGTTGGAGCCACTGTTGTGGTGGCAACGGGCTCTTCCCGCCCTTGAGTGGTGTAGCTATGGTACTTCCGGACTGGTCTAGCCAGATGATTGGAAGATAAAATTTTACTTACTGTTAAAATTTCCTTTCCTGGAATCCTGCTAGATCAGTCCACAGGAAAGCGTGCACACACACTCGATAAAGACAGGCAGCAAAAGGAGGCGAGAAGTAAACCAGCGGTCCTTTTTATAAAGACCCCAATACAGCTGCGTTTCGGCTGAACCTTTGTCAAGGGGAATCTTAAAGAGAATTATTACGCAAACAATTAAAAATGTATAGCATACAAATCATGAGAGAGAGAAAAATAATAATAAAAACCTAAAAGATGTGTTCGAATTTAAGCCATACTTAATACAGAGACAATACAAGGAAAAAGTAATATCATAAAACAAAATAATAAAATAATAAAATCTAACAGAAGATAAAAAGGAAGTCCTATCACACATAAATAATAATCTGATATCGGACAGGCATCAAGTCAAATAACCTCAAAATCAATTGTGATGAGGGATAAATTCCAAAGTATATATTGCATAGTGCACCGAACTATAAGATGATGACACCACGACTGCTGTGGGAGGGGTGGGTAAAAGAACCACAGAACTTATAAGTTACAGGACAATAAAAGCGTTGGCAATCTTGGATAATAAAAACATGAGCAGTACTCTGTGATAAAAACAAAAAGGAATAAGAAACCATAAAAACAAAATAATCTCTCTCAAAAATAAAAACATGGAAAACGCAAAGTCCAACGTGGGATAAAATTATAGTTATCACATTTGGATAAAAATAAAAATGTCTCACATCGGAGGAGACTACCATTGGCACTATAAATTTATAATCATAATGGGAGGCAATCCAACAGATTATGTGAAAAGCAGAACAATGAAAAAATCAAAGCTGCCATTACATAGACTGCAGCCCATTAGACAGTTTTAAAGCAATGGGTCCTACAGCCTACATGACAGCAAATTTATGGTAAAGTGCACCAAGGGAGGAATGAAGAAACTGAGGACAATAGGGTACAAAACTTTGTATATTCCAATGTGCTTTATGATGATATCTCATAATGTATGCATACATGTTATATCTCTCTGGCTTTATATGAATGGCTATTTTTTTTTTATCTTACAGAACCCTAAAGGGAAGATCACTTTTACTAAAAAAAAAAATCATATCGTGAATGCTCAGATAAAGAAAACATATGAAAATATAACTGTCCCAATGACTACCCATACAGCTGGCAGGCACATAGATATAAAAAACGGCACACTTGACATCGTGACTTTAATATTATGAACAAAATGAAAAAATCACCATATATGCACTGTTCTCAAAACTTATTAATTTTTGTTGTGCATGCCATCAGGAGGCGAGTGATTTGCTCAACCTCGAAAGCTGGATATGTCCATTTTAACCAAATGCGGTTCAAACTCCATAAAATCATGAAAGTACTTATCTTATATAAACGGCAGTGTAGCAGAATGGAAGCTGAATCCAAGAGGAAAAACAACCGCACGTTTCAAGTTCTCTAGTGACTGTTTCAAGTGCCAAATTAAAGCATCATCAAATTCTTCTGTGCACATTCAAAGTAAAACTGCCATGAAATGCCAAAAAAATAAAAGCTGCTTTTGAGAAAATGCCTATTCAATCATTGGTTGAATAATGCTATCAAGAGTAGAACCACCAATGAAAAGGGAACATCCCACATGAAACCCAGGAATTCTCTTATTCATTGGACAATGTTAGAATAGACTCTGCCAATCAATCTCCCGATTAAGACCATGGGGATGTATGGAGTGTAAAGTGAAAATCCAGTGCTGTTCAAGCCATTGAAGGCAAGAACCACCATGGGGATCATGCGGTACAGGATATATAACTCGCCAGCGAAGATCCTCAAAATTATGGCCCAAAGCCAAAGAATGTTCAACAATGGGGGCTGAACGAGTTCGTGAGCGCACACGTGAGGCGTGTTCACCCAACCTGATTTTAATGGCATAGGTGGTATGGCCCACACGCACCACGTTACGTGGACATCGTAAAAGGTATACCACAAAACTGGAGGTACAAGTGGTGGACCATAAAAATGATATGATATGCCCCTGTGGTAGGATCATCCCACACACTGCCAGTCAAAATCAATGAACAAAATTGACAATGGCCACAAGCTATGTGGCCTGTCACATCTAAATGTCTGGCCGAAGGACGATCAGTAGGCAAGGCTGATTTTACCAAAATGTCACTTAAATTAGAACCCGTGTAAAGGCAATAGTAAGGGGTTTGGAGAAACTTGGATGGAGACTCAAAAACAGGCCAATATTTTTTAAGTATGCCCTGAGCCCCTAAGATGTTCGAACAGGAAAGATCTTTGCCTGAGTATAAATGTTCTTCAGTAAAGGCGAAAGTGTTCGCAGCCATAATATCAAATAAGGAAAGATAATACAATAACTTTATGAGCATAACCTCTTGAAAACAAATAAGCATTTAAAAGCTCATTTGCTTTCAAGAGGTTATCCTCATAAAGTGATTCAGTTGGCTTATTTAGGGGCATGTTATGTCCACAGAGTGGGTTAAAAATAATCCCCTGTTTATTGTAAGTCCAGTGTAGGCCTGCCTGCACTGCACTGCACATATCTGTTACCTGTAAACTGCACTGATTTTTAAAGAGCGCAGTATAGAAGATACATTAAATAAATAAATAAATAAATGTGAATCATATGCAAGGTGTCTTACATATGACTGTTCCAAAGCCACAAAGGGTCTCAAATAGACAACCAAATTTGAAATGGGTTAAAAAAAAGATCCGATTGCCGAAATGATGGGGCAACTGGTAGGGTTCTCTAAAGATTTGTGGATTTTTGGTAGCACATATTTGGAATGACCGGATGGGATACTGTAAGGAAATCAAATTCATGTGGTGTCAAATAACCAGCATCATGGCCAATAATAAAGATGTTGTCTAAACTTATTTTTAGGGGAATGGTAGGTTCACCACTCATCTCTCATAGGCAGAAAGACAAAGAAATATTTCCCATTGTACTGGGAGCCACAAGCTTGATAAAGAAGAATTTCCAGGCACATCTTGACAAACTACCCACAAATGTTACATCTTATGAACTCCAGCAGGAGGCTCTCTTTGGCACAATGCAAGTATTACGCCAAGCATTAGCAGTAAATTTGAGAGACTAAGATCATACTCCACATACCGTAGCTTAGAAGTGAGATTCACGACCGCCATAGTATGCGCAAAACTAAATCATTTGGAGAAACTACCCTGAGTTTAAAAAAAAGATTTATCATTCAATTTCTTTGATATAAACCTGTCTATTGAGGATGGCTAAGGCCTCTCCTTTGTCTGCTGGTTTTATAATTTGCTGATTTTCCTTTGGAGCCAAAATGTCATCTTTTTCTTTCTTGATTAAAGTGTAATATATCCATGACGGCCAAGAACACAGATCTCAGACTTGCTTAAGTACAGTATTTCTAAGGTTTCTATCAAAGAATGGGTAACACCAGGAGGGACCCATGTGGAACGTTTTTTGATAACTGAGTTATCAGTGGTGGTCTCATCCCGTTTAGCAAAAAAAGTCTAGTCCGTAACTTTTTAAAAAATTTATATAACTCAACACAAGTAGTAAAGGAATTATGTTTTTTGGTAGAGACGATCGAAAGAGCCTTTCGAAAGGACTTGTTTATCAACCTCCTGAGAACTTGAGCGGATAAATTGATAATGTTGTTCTCTAATCATGGTAAGAGTCTCTGAGAGAATGGCTAGGGGCAAACTGTCCTGAAGGAAAGAGGGAAGCTGATCCTTCAAGAGGATCTTCTTAATTGATTCTAACTCTCTCTTGAGGTTGTAAAACAGTAGAAGTCTCTGGTACTACTATTTCAGACTCTTCAACTCTATTGTATTTGTCATTAGCGGGCAATCTCTGTCTAATGGATTCACTTCTACTTCTAAAAGACTAAGGTTTATTCCCCCTCTCGCCTCACGCCCGCCGCCCGGGCACGCTCCCCCCCCCACCCTTTTTTTTCTTCTTTTTTTCCCTCCCCCCTTTCTCCTGGTTTAGTCCCCTGCATCATATGGTTTAACTATTTAATTATTTGTTCATTTTTGTATGGTTATCTTATTATTCTCCTTATTTTTTGGTTTTGATCTATTTTTATTGCCAGCGAGTACATGGCTTCTTGGATGCTCACGCCTTTTATTTATTTATTTATTTATTTATTTATTTAACATTTTTATATACCGCACTATTCATCATCAGCGCGGTTTACATAGAACTACAAAACATCAGATAAGATAAGATACATATATCTGTTTTTACATGTAACAGGAAGAAAAACTTGGAAAACAGGGGTAATAGTAACAATGGATAATAGAACTTGAACTATATACATATGATAGTAATATTACTTGAAAAAGTATCATGTTAGATAGGGATGGGATTGGAGCTGTTTAGATGAACTTGTGTTATTGTGTTCTCTGGAAAGTATATGATGAAAAGGTGATGCTTCAAGGCCTTTTTGAACTGGGGGATATCAGAGATGGCCCTAATGTGTGGTGGGAGGGTATTCCACAGTTTTGGAGCACATAAGCTGAATGATCGGTTCACAGTTGCAGAGATGTATTTTAAGGATTCTTTTGGAACTTTAAGCATGTTTAGTTCCGAGATTCTTCTAAGCCTGTTGGAGGGGATAGGTTGGATCAACTCTGATAGAGAGGAGGGAGCAGGTCCTTTGTGAGCTTTGAAGACTAGTAGCAGGGTCTTGAAGGTGATTCTCGCTTGGATAGGGAGCCAGTGTAATTGTTTCAGGAGAGGTGTTACATGTTCTCTTTTTGGTGTCCCGAAGAGCACTCTTGCAGCACTGTTTAATGCGAGTTGAAGCGGGTTGAGGGTTGATTGGGGGAGCCCCTGTAGTATAAAAAATTGCGAAGTCAAAATGTGGGATAATTAAAGCCTGGTAGACAGTACGGAAATCATCTGGATCAATTAGTTGGCGAAGGTTTCTAAGGGAGCGAATCTTGAAATAAATTGCCTTTACAGTGTTGGCTATGTGGGTCTTCAGGTCTAGATTCTGATCCAGGGTAACACCGAGATAACGGATGTGGGGTTTTACTTGCAACTTAGCATCTTGGACTTCAAGGAATGAAGGTGGTGTGAACTTGGGGTTTCTTGAAATGAAAAGTACCTCTGTTTTCTTGTTCTGGATTCTGAGATTTGAGTCAGTAGCCAGTCTGAGATGGCGTTAAAACAGTTGGTTATGGTGGTGAGATTCATCTTATCAATGCAAAATGGCATATATAATAGGACATCATCAGCATAGATCATATAATTGACTTTGAAGGACCTGATAATGTTGCATAGGGGTTGCATGTAGATGTTGAATAATAATGATGACAAAGAGGAACCTTGTGGGACTCCTTGACCTTGGTGAAATGGCTCTGATGTTTCACCATTTGAGCGAACTTGCTGCCATCTTTCTGAGAGGTAAGAGTTGCACCATTCAAGAGCATTTCCACAGAGGCCCTTCTCTCTTAGGCGGACCATAAGAATGTCGTGACAGACCGAGTCAAAAGCAGCCGCAATATCTAAAAAGATGAGAACAAAGCCTTGTTTGATGTTGTCGATGCCAGAGTTTAAGCTGTTGAGAAGTGAGGTGAGGAGCGTTTCGACCCCGTAAGATTCCCGGAATCCATGTTGACAGGTATCAAGAGGCGCTTCAGTGTCGATATGGTCTTGCAATTGTCTGTAGACTATCTTTTCGATTATTTTCGCAAGGGTGGGTATGCTGGAGATGGGTCGGTAAGAGTCTGTTTTTTGCGGATCTAATTTGAGGTTTTTTAGTAGAGGTCGGATGGAAGTCTGTTTGAGGGCAGAAGGGAATGAGCCAGTGTCAAATGATAGGCTTATGATTTTGGATATTGTTGGAGCAAGTTCTTTGCGGAGGTCCTTTATCCAAAAAGCTGGACACGGATCGGTGTGTGCTGTGGATAAGTTGAGAGATGAGATAATATCTTCAATTAGCTTCAAAGAAGGGGTGGAGAAAGAAGCTAAAGGGGCTGGGAGTGCATGATCATTCAGGATAGTGGGTATTGTAATTTTGTTTGTGCAGCATAACTTAGATTGTATGTAAAGGGCATAAGCTTGTGGGTTGATTTCACACTGGTGCTCCTGTGAGGGTTCTTTGGATAATTTCTTAACAAGGGTAAATAGGTCGTGAGGTTTGTTTATAGCACGTTTAAGGATGTCTGTATGATATAGTCTCATTTTTCAGAAATAGCTTTGCGGTGGGTTTCAAGATGTTGCATGTATGCAGACTGATTAGTATCGTTGCGTGATCTCCTCCATTTCTTCTCAAGTTTTCGCAAATGTTTTAGGGATTCTTTCAGATCAGATGTAAACCAAGGTGCTGTAGCTTTTCTTCTTAATGACTTATTTCTGGTGGGACGAGATGAGATGCGGTTAAGTCTGTTGTTCCAAGAAGTGATAATCTCTTCCAGGTTTAGGGTAGAATCATTAAAGAGAGCATCGGTTTCCTCAAGGATTTGTTCCCTGTTAAAAGGTTGGAAGCTTCTGGATGTGGTATTTGCATATTTGTTTATGTTCTTGTCGTCGGAATATTGCTTCTTTTGAATGGGAATCTGGAACATAATGAGGTTATGATCTGACCATGGAACCTCTGTAATTGCTAGAATAATATTCTGAAGTTGGTTGAGAGCGGATAGAGGGGCAAATATGAGATCAAGGATGTTGCCTTTTATATGTGTGGATTGTTGTATGACTTGCTTATAGCCTAGTGTTTCTAGGGCATCTATGAAGGCGTCAGATTGGTTGTCTTGTAGAGATGGTAGGTTAATGTCTCCTAAGATCCAATTGGGTCTGTTTGGATTCTGTGAATTGGAGGCAAGATTTATAATGGTTGAGAGATCATCTGGGGAAGGTGATGGCGCTCTGTAGACTAAGTTTATAGAGTAAAGGTTGTTAGAGATAGAGACTGTTTCTAGATGATTGTTGCTAAAAGAGTCGACCATTTTAAGTTGGAGTCCGTTCTTAGCAATGATAAGAACTCCTCCACCTCTTTTGCCTTGTCTGCAGCTGGTGAAAACCTCATAGTTAATGGGGAGGAGCTGGTTGAGAATTATATTGTCTTCTGGAGAAAGCCATGTTTCGGTAACCATAAGTATGTCAAGGTTATTAGATGTTATTATATCTGTGACAGCTGGCCATTTCTTACGAAGGGAGCGAGCATTAATGAGGGCACATTTGAGGGGGCATGGTTGATTGTAGTTTTCTGAGTTTGACTTTGTAGTGTGTTGAAGAGGTATGTATAATAAATAATGGTGATGAGAACGTTGGTCCCAGTTTACATTGTGGTAATTGGTGCGTGACCATTTTTGCCAGTTGTTATGTAAGATAGGTATGGAATTGCCTGAGGAAATTAGAGCCAGTATCTCTGGTATCAGACCTATGAGGAGGAGGTATAGGCCTAGAGTGATTTTGCAGTGGAGGGCCATTGTGAGGCTGAGCTGAATGTCGTTTAAGAGGAGAAATAAAGGATAGGGTTTGTAATTTATGTGGTGAAGTGTTTAGTCTTTGACTAGGGGAAAAAAGTTCACTAGGAATTAGTTAGATACAAGAAAATTGGTACAAAGCTTACCAAGAGATAGTTGCGATTTGATTAGGCAATGATCTTTACTGGAATTTAAAGAGGGAGAGAAAATTGCTTATCAGATGAGCAAGTACTGAGAAGAGTGTCTACAGGATGATACAGTGTAACAATGTATGAAATGTACTAGTCATACTTGAGACAAACTGTTACTTGAGAGGATGCTAGTAACAATAAGCGGTAAGGTATTAGCAGACACAGTGGTGAGATAGCAACATTGTAATATTGGAAACATTGTGCACAAAGATGTGAAACATAGGTATGGCCTTAGCCGTAAGAAACAGCAAAAACCTCCAGGTAAATTTACTATGTAGAGGATATGATGGTTTAAATATTAAAACATTTCATGACTTACATTTCAAGTTTCTTAACAGTTGATAATATACATTACAGGTTATTTAGTAGAGAGCAGTTCATGGAAGTGGCGGTTACTTTTCATTAGGTCTCATTTTTCATCGCGGATTGTGCTCAGCATCAACTGGGGGGATTGTAATGAAGGTTGTAATCAAGGAGAAGGGCTGTCTCGGTTAGCGGCAGTTCTTTATGTGTCTTCCCGCGAAGTTGCTTCAAGCTCTGTGCTCAGGCCCAACCAGTGCCCCGCCTAAGGGCCACGCCAAAGGGCCCTCAGGCGCGGGCCCGACCAGGCGCGGGCCCGCCTGGCGGCGGCTCTATTTAAAGCCGGGCCTGCTGCTCCTCCCCTCCCACAGCCCCGAATGGGCCGGAGTTGCTGCTCGGGAGGGCAGACCGGCCGGCGGAGATTCTCAGCCCCGATCAGGTGAAGCTGCCGCAAATTTGATGGTCCGGCAGGCGGCGGCTCTATTTAAAGCCGGGCCTGCTGCTCCTCCCCTCCCACAGCCCCGAATGGGCCGGAGTTGCTGCTCGGGAGGGCAGACCGGCCGGCGGAGATTCTCAGCCCCGATCAGGGGAAGCTGCCGCAAATTTGAATTTCCCGCCGGCGGCGGCTCTATTTAAAGCCGGGCCTGCTGCTCCTCCCCTCCCACAGCCCCGAATGGGCTGGAGTTGCTGCTCGGGAGGGCAGACCGGCCGGCGGAGATTCTCAGCCCCGATCAGGGGAAGCTGCCGCAAATTTGAATTTCCCGCCGGCGGCGGCTCTATTTAAAGCCGGGCCTGCTGCTCCTCCCCTCCCACAGCCCCGAATGGGCCGGAGTTGCTGCTCGGGAGGGCAGACCGGCCGGCGGAGATTCTCAGCCCCGATCAGGGGAAGCTGCCGCAAATTTGAATTTCCCGCCCGCGGCGGCTCTATTTAAAGCCGGGCCTGCTGCTCCTCCCCTCCCACAGCCCCGAATGGGCCGGAGTTGCTGCTCGGGAGGGCAGACCGGCCGGCGGAGATTCTCAGCCCCGATCAGGGGAAGCTGCCGCAAATTTGAATTTCCCGCCGGCGGCGGCTCTATTTAAAGCCGGGCCTGCTGCTCCTCCCCTCCCACAGCCCCGAATGGGCCCGAGTTGCTGCTCGGGAGGGCAGACCGGCCGGCGGAGATTCTCAGCCCCGATCAGGGGAAGCTGCCACAAATTTGAATTTCCCGCCGGCGGCGGCTCTATTTAAAGCCGGGCCTGCTGCTCCTCCCCTCCCACAGCCCCGAATGGGCCGGAGTTGCTGCTCGGGAGGGCAGACCGGCCGGCGGAGATTCTCAGCCCCGATCAGGGGAAGCTGCCGCAAATTTGAATTTCCCGCCGGCGGCGGCTCTATTTAAAGCCGGGCCTGCTGCTCCTCCCCTCCCACAGCCCCGAATGGGCCGGAGTTGCTGCTCGGGAGGGCAGACCGGCCGGCGGAGATTCTCAGCCCCGATCAGGGGAAGCTGCCGCAAATTTGAATTTCCCGCCGGCGGCGGCTCTATTTAAAGCCGGGCCTGCTGCTCCTCCCCTCCCACAGCCCCGAATGGGCCGGAGTTGCTGCTCGGGAGGGCAGACCGGCCGGCGGAGATTCTCAGCCCCGATCAGGGGAAGCTGCCGCAAATTTGAATTTCCCGCCGGCGGCGGCTCTATTTAAAGCCGGGCCTGCTGCTCCTCCCCTCCCACAGCCCCGAATGGGCCGGAGTTGCTGCTCGGGAGGGCAGACCGGCCGGCGGAGATTCTCAGCCCCGATCAGGGGAAGCTGCCGCAAATTTGAATTTCCCGCCGGCGGCGGCTCTATTTAAAGCCGGGCCTGCTGCTCCTCCCCTCCCACAGCCCCGAATGGGCCGGAGTTGCTGCTCGGGAGGGCAGACCGGCCGGCGGAGATTCTCAGCCCCGATCAGGATTCTCCCTGTTTTATATTGCTCCGTTAATTATTTATATATGCACAGTTGGCGTGCCAGCACTTTTTTAATGTAATTATTCCTCTTGTTTTTCTGACAATAATTAGCTTGTTTTATGTGTGTTTAATTATTTATACAAGCGCAGCTCGAGTACCATTATCTGTTTACTTGTTTTTTTAATGGAATTATCCCATTTATTGGTTCGTCCCCCTTAAAAGTTATTAACTTTTTATATTGGTTTTAAGGTGCTCAATGATTTTGATATTCTCTGCAGTTTTCTTTTATATTTGGATTTTTAACTGTACAATGTCTTTACCCTCCAATCAGTTTTTACTATTTTTATAGTGTTCTTCAGAAGTGTATCAAATTTTTATAATGGATTTAAGATCCTCAATGTTCCTTGTACTCTTTGTATTGAGGTATGTTTTTAATCTTGTACATGGTTCATGTATCTGTAGTTCCTGTTCGGTATTCCAGTTTAGTCCTCCACAATCGGGTAGTGCTCCTCCTCCTGCAGCCTGGAGACTGGACCAATCAAATCTTCTGTAGTATATATGCAGACGGAGCTCCCAGAAGCCCCCAGTGTCCAGTCTCCTTGCAGCTTGAGGACGTGCGTGCCCTTTCTGGGCACACTTAGTGACACTTGAAGGAGCAACACTAGTTAGTTCTTTTGGGTTTTGTTTTGGCTTGTTCATTACCATTTATTTGCTAGATAGCTGTCTCTTTAAAAAAAAAAAAAAAAAAAAAGCATTGCCACAGGGGACCTCCCGGGGGAAGCCAGTCCTGCATTGGGCTCCTGCCTTCCTTCCTGGGGATTTCTATAGCCTGGGTTGAGCTCTCCCCTAGGCTGTACGGGGAAGAGCCATACCTGGTCACTCTGAGAAGTTGGCTGAGATCCTTTGCTGTTTCCTGAGCTGGTAGGATTTTTCATTTCTTTACCTTTCTCGGGTACTGCAGCTCCCTCCCGTTTGGATTTTCAGCGGGTCTGTCAGCTCCCCTGCCTCCCGATTTACTGTTTTTCTTGGTTTTTTCCACTTTGCCCTTCATTTGGGGCCGTTTTCTTTATTTTCATTTTTCTTTGGTTGCCTTTGTATTTTCGTGCCGTTTTTTACCGCGGGTGAACAAGTGCGGCGGCCATTTTGGATTTCTAAAGGGAACTTTTCAGTGGCACTTTTTAACACTTGTGCACGGGTTCCCCTGGCATTTTTGGGGTTTCTTATGCTGGCGATTTTGCTCAGGGCACCCCTGAGATTCTGGGGAGTGTTTTATTTTCTGTAAAAAAAACAAACGTTTTAAATAAAAGACAGTGCTGATTTGCATAGGGTTGGTCCCTTTGGTGTGGGCTTCCCTGTTTCTGATCCCTTTTCTCCCGCTTGGCGGAGGTTGCTCTTACATGGCTGCCAAACCACAATGCGTGATTTGCAGGTCCCGCAGAGGTGCAGTGACTGACTCTGGCATCTGCAGGGGCTGCGCCTCAGTTTCTTCAGACCTGGAACATCCTATTGAACTTAAGGATCTGCCTATCCCCGGTGACACCTCTCTATCGGGGGAGAGTGTCCCTTCGGCGGGCGTCCACCCGTCTGGGTCGGTACCGCCGTCCAATGGATCTGCCCCTGAGCTGCAACATGCGGCTCTAGTAGCGCCGCCTGTGGATTTTTCCCCAGATTTCGTTCTCCTCATGCATCAGGCTTTCCGCTTGAGCCGGTCCGGTCAGTTGCCGGAGGCTTGGCCCGCCTCCCTCCCCTCTTGCTCCTCAGGGGAGGTTCAGCGGTCTTCTCAGCCCGCCGTCAAGAGACTCAGGTTGGTGGACCAGGATCAGGACACCCTTTGTTTTCCGGATGCTGAAGCGGAGGGTGATCCTGAAACGGAGGCTGATGAGTTGGAGGACGGGGAGATCCCTGAGCCGGAAGATCAGGCTCGGATTATTCGCGTGTTTCGTAGGGACGAGCTGGTCCCTTTGATCACTGAGTCTCTTCAAACTCTTAACCTAGCTGCGGTGCGGCCTCTGGAGGAGGAGGGTCTTGAAGATCCTCTCATTCAGGCGGTCAGGGACGCCCAGGTAGTTTTCCCCATGCACCGGGTGGTTGAGCAAATGATCCATGCGGAGTGGGATCAACCAGAATCCGGTTTGAAAGGGATTCGGACCATGAATCGTCTTTACCCCCTGGCCGACAAGGACAGGGACTTGTTTAAGTCTCCGCGAGTGGATGCTGCAGTATCGGCGGTGACCAAGAAAACCACCATCCCGGTTGAGGGTGCTGCGGCCTTAAAGGATGCCCAGGATAAGAAGGTTGATAATTTGTTGAAACAAGCCTTCGATACAAACGCCTTGTCTCTGCAAGCCTCTATTTGTGGGGCGTGGGTTGCTCGGGCTTGTTTACGTTGGTCACAGCGTCTGCGCTCGGGTCCCGGTCTGGACCAGCAGGGGTTGCTGGTAGTTACCCGCATGGAGTCCGGATCGGCTTCCTTGGCGGATCTGCTTTATGATTTAATTCGCTCCTTAGCTATCAGTATGGCCTCTGTGGTGGCGGCGCGCCGGTCCATCTGGTTACGCAACTGGGCGGCCGACGGTTCTTCCAAGTCTCGCCTCAGTAAGCTGCCCTTTAAGGGCAGATTGTTATTTGGTGAGGCTCTCGATAAGTTGGTGAAGGATCTCGGTGAGTCTAAGGGTGGAAGACTGCCGGAAGATAAGCCTAAGCTCAACAGATCGTCGACCTCGGCGCGCGGTCAGTTTCAGTATTTTCGCAGGTTTCGTTCCTCCCGACTGTGGACATCGCAGCGCGCGGTCGCTTTGGGACCCGTCATCAAGGATTTCGTGGTTTCAGAGGAGCAGGAAGAGGCTTCTCCGGAGCCGCCTCTTCCTCGGCCTCTTCCTTTAATCGGAAGCCACAATGAAGCGAGGCGGGCTCTAGAGGGAGGCCCGGTTATCGGGGGTCGTTTGCGCGACTTTCTTCCTTCTTGGGCCCAAATTACGTCAGATCAGTGGGTGCTGCAGATTATCAAAGAGGGTTATGCGCTGGAGTTTGCCTACCCACTTCGAGATTCTTTTGTTATGTCACCCAGCAAGGGAGATCAAAAGACGCGGGACATCCGCGTGACCCTCGATCGACTACTCTCCCTGGGTGCAGTAGTTCCGGTCCCTCCTTTGGAAAGAGGCGCCGGTCGCTACTCCCATCTATTTTGTGGTTCCCAAAAAGGGCGGTTCTCTTCGTCCGATCTTAGACCTCAAAGGCGTGAATTGCGCTCTCAGGGTGCCGCACTTCCGTATGGAGACCCTGCGGTCAGTCATTGTAGCGGTACGTCAAGGGGAGTTTTTAACGTCCCTCGATCTCTCCGAGGCCTATCTTCACATTCCCATCCGGCCGTCTCATCAACGGTTTCTCCGCTTCGCTCTTCCGTGGGGCCACTTCCAATTTCGGGCCATGCCGTTTGGTCTCGCCATGGCTCCCCGCACCTTCACAAAGGTGATGGTAGTGGTTGCGGCAGCCTTGCGCAAGGAGGGCATCCTGGTCCATCCGTATCTCGACGACTGGTTGATTCGGGCAAAGTCCAGTCGGGAGTGTGTGCGCGTCACGAGCAGGGTGGTGGCTCTGCTGCGGTCCCTCGGCTGGGTGGTGAACGAATGCAAGAGTTGTCTGTGCCCGACGCAGGATCTCGAGTATCTGGGAGTGCGCTTCGACACAGCACGGGGCTTGGTGTGCCTGCCGGAGCGCCGCATTCTGGCGTTGCGGTCTCTTGTCCGCCTCTTCAGGGGGATGCCCGCTCCGTCCGCGTGGTGGTACCTGCGGCTCCTCGGTACGATGGCAGCAACCTTGGAGGTTGTGCCTTGGGCGCGCTTCCACATGCGTCCGCTACAGAGTGCTCTGCTGCGCCGTTGGTCCAACCAGTTCGACTCGTTGAACAGGAGATTGCCTTGCCCAAAGGCGGTTCGTCGATCGCTCCGGTGGTGGCTCTCCTCCGAGAACCTGACGCGGGGGATTCCCTTGGAGCCTCCACTTTGGGTTCCGTTCACAACGGATGCCAGCTTAACCGGCTGGGGTGCTCACTGCGAGACCCGCTTTGCTCAGGGGGAATGGTCTCCCCTGGAGGCTTCTTGGTCGATCAACCGTCTTGAATTACGGGCGGTGCGGCTAGCCCTCTTGGCCCTCGAAGCCCTAGTTCTCGGCCGGCCGGTGCGAGTCCTCTCGGACAATGCGTCCACCATAGCTTACATCAATCGCCAAGGGGGCACCGGCAGCGTGGCCCTGGAATCGGAAGCGACGGCCTTGGTCAGTTGGGTGCAGACTCGTCTTCTGGCCATCTCGGCAGCGCATATTGCAGGCGCAGACAATGTTCAGGCCGATTTTCTCAGCAGAGTGCGGGTGGACCCCGGAGAGTGGGAGCTAAACCCGCAAGTTTACGCGCAAATAGTTCATCGGTGGGGTCCGCCCATCATGGATCTCATGGCGACATTTCAGTCGGCCAAGACAGGACGCTTCTTCAGCAGGCGAAGGGAGCGCATGTCCGAGGGGCTCGACGCTCTCATTCAGCCGTGGCCAACGTCCGGTCTTCTTTATGTCTTTCCTCTGTGGGCTCTGATCGGCCGGGTCGTTCAGCGCATCGAGGGCCATCGGGGTCGAGTGTTACTGGTGGCCCCGGATTGGCCCCGGAGGCCCTGGTATGCCGACCTGGTCCGGCTGCGCGACGGCGTTCCTTGGCTCTTGCCCGCGCTGCCGGATCTTCTTCAGGGGCCCTTGCGGATGCCCCAAGTGGGTCGATTCTCGCTTACGGTTTGGCCATTGAGAGGGCTCGGCTGAAAAAGAAGGGTTACTCCCCCGCGGTGATTTCTACCCTACTGCGGGCGAGGAAAACATCCACCTCTCTTACTTACGTTCGGATTTGGAGAATCTTTGAAGACTGGTGCTCCCGGCGTGGAGTCCGTGCAGCGACGGTTTCCGTGTCCGTCGTTTTAAGTTTTCTTCAGGATGGTTTTGATAAGGGCCTTGCGGCTAGTTCCCTGAAAGTCCAGTTGGCGGCTATCTCTTGTTATCGAGGCAAAGTTTTAGGCCGTCTCCTCGGTTCTCATCCGGACGTACGTCGTTTTCTTACGGCTGTTTTTCATTTGCGGCCCTCCCGCAGGATTTTCGTTCCTCCGTGGGACTTGAATCTAGTGCTGCGGGCCCTGGTTCGTGAACCTTTTGAACCTCTAAGTAGGGCGTCTCTGAAAGATCTCACGCTGAAGACGGTTTTTCTTGTAGCCATCTGTTCGGCACGGCGTATTTCTGATCTACATGCGTTGTCCTGCCGAGAACCTTTTTTGTCTTTTTCCCCGGTTCGGGTGGTTCTTCGTCGGTTCCTTCTTTTTTGCCAAAGGTGGTTTCTCCTTTTCACGTGAATCAGGCAGTGTTTCTTCCAGTTCTTCCTTCGCACTCTGTCGGGACGGCGGACAAAAGTCTTCTCTGTCTCGATGTGGGTCGTGCGCTTCGTGTTATTTGAAGGCTACCGAATCTTTTCGGAAGACTGACCGTCTGTTCGTGCTCTTCGGTGGTGCACGTAAAGGGGAAGCGGCGGCTAAGGCCTCCATTGCCAGATGGCTCAAAGAAGCGATCGCGTCCGCGTATCTGTTGCAGCAGCGGCCTATTCCGGAAGGGATCCGAGCACATTCCACTAGGGCTCAGGCGACCTCTTGGGCGGAGTATAGCCTAGTTCCGCCAGCAGACATCTGTAAGGCGGCCACTTGGTCATCTTTGCATGCTTTCAGTAAACACTATCGGTTGGATGTGTCAGCAGCTCGGGATTCCTGTTTTGGTTCGGCGGTTCTGCGCGCCGGATGGCAAGGTCCCGCCCGGTCTTGACTGCTCTGTTACATCCCGATTGTGGAGGACTAAACTGGAATACCGAACAGGAAATGGAAATTACACTAACCTGGTAATTGTAGTTCCTGGAAGGTCCAGTTTAGTCCTCCTTCCCTCCCGACTATCTGCTATTGTAGTGCGGCGCGCTTTTTCCGAACGGTTGATCATAAGACGGTTCCTCCTTTCCGTTCGACCCTTTTTTGCGGCCGCGCTCTTTGCCATGGCTCTTCCTTTTCTTCGATTTTCACTCAGCTCTTCTGAGATTTCTCACTGTGGGCTGTATTTTTGCTGCCGGAGCGTCGTTGGCGGCGCGATGCAGTGTTCTGACTTCCTCGTTTGGGGAGGGGGTTGGATATTTTCTTGGGGGGAGCGAGTTTGTTCTTTAACTATGCATTTTTTTATATTAATCTAATGTGTTGCTTCGTTAAGTATGCTTTGTTACTAGTACACTGGGGGCTTCTGGGAGCTCCGTCTGCATATATACTACAGAAGATTTGATTGGTCCAGTCTCCAGGCTGCAGGAGGAGGAGCACTACCCGATTGTGGAGGACTAAACTGGACCCTCCAGGAACTACAATTACCAGGTTAGTGTAATTTCCATTTTCTTTATATCGTGATCTTTCAGTTCAGTGATTTTATTACCCTCTGATTTGTCGTCCTTCTTTTTTTTGTAGTGGTTCCAAGAAGGTTAATATTTGTACATTTTTCACCAGTTTCATGTATTACTCATGGGATCAACTAGTATGAGCACATTAGAGCGATCCTTATTCTACTTATTTATACAATTGCTCTAAGATTTCTAATTCTCTTGAGGGTTTCCTTACTTTTCACGATATTTGCACAACTCTAATAATCATTTTTTTGAAATAATGGGAGTGATTTGCCTTCATTAGACGCATGGAAGCACATCCCAAAGGTGCACGGCCAGACTGTCGGGACACCCAAAACATGGATGGGCCCAACTTATACCCAATTATGCAACCACAGGAGCTGTACGATCCCGTGACTGTGGGATCTGGCACTTAGACGGCCTGGCGTAAACTGTAGTCTGCAGTGCGGGATGTCTGAAGCTCTACCCATCCCCTGCACAGTCCGCTTTGGCTGGAGTGCCGGTGCTGTGGTGTCGTCACCATGGCACCGACACATCCAGCTGGCTGACAGGAATAGCGTGACAGACGCTGGCACCAGCAGGACGCTGTCCGCCCGCAAGAGAGGGCCCACAAGGATATGCCATGCCAGCAGGCTCTGTCCTAGCCAGGTGGCTTCGTGAGTGGGGGGCTGCAGCCACGATTGGAGCCACGGTCCACACTTATTTCACCCTCGGGGGGGAATAGGCAGGTTGTCCATGTCGGCATCAAGGGACGTACAGAGACTCTTCCTGAATAGCCTCTGTACGTCCTGGCGTCTTGCTCTGCCTCTGCTCTACCCCCTCCTACCCCTGTCCAGCACTCCTGCGCAAAGGCTGGGTATGTGCAGAGAGCGCTGACACCGGAATAGGGTTGCAGCAGCGAGCGTGGGTTGGACATCCAGACCTCCGTGCAGAGAGCGCTGACACCGGAATAGGGTTGCAGCAGCGAGCGTGGGTTGGACATCCAGACCACAACTCCAACCATGCTATTCTTAGATCAGAATGTCGGCCTTAGTGTTCAGTCTTTTTATCCTGTGTTCCCTTAATATTATGGCCTTCACTGCCCCTTAAATTAGGTGTTTATTTTTTCACACTATTTGCATGATATTAAATCTCCCATTTGCTCATACCATTACTTTTTTCCTTTTTTCTTTTACTCTGTTTCATCTTAAAGCTGTTTGGCGCCAAAAAGCAGTATTTAAATAGTTCAGAGGTTGGCGTGCAAACTCGTTTATGCGCTACTTCAGACTGCTTGATTCTTTGGAGGCTGTTCAGGCAGGTTCCCTTCTTTGATTCTTCCCCAATTCACAATAGTGTGTGTTTTGTTTTTTTTACCATTAATAGTGCAGCCTCTTTTTAGGATATTTTATGAAGACTCACCGACTGACATTTTTAAACATAAAATAGGCATCCAGTTCTGGTCAGTCCGGTTTACATTTAATTTGCCATATTTGTTCTGCCCTTTAAATATTCAACATGAGTAAGTTTGAATTGCACGATATGTTTTTGTAACATTATAGCCATATATTTCAAGCGTGCCAGGTTTATCTATGTGCCTGCCAGCTGCACGGATAGTCATTGGGACAGTTATATTTTGTTTTTATGGTTTCTTACTTTTTTTGTTTTGCATTATTGTAGTGCTCATGCTTTTATTATCCAAGATTGCCAATGTTTTAATTGTCCTATAACTTATAAGGTTCTTTTACCCTCCCCTCCTGCAGCACTCATGGTGTCATCATTTTATAGTTGGGTACACTGTGCATGTGCAATATATACTTGGAACACATTTCTAGACCATATTGACAAGCACAACCCCTAGACCCTCAACATGGATTCCATCCACACCACAGAGTGGAAACTCTTTTGACCACCCTGGTAAACACTGTAGTTCAAGGAAAACAGCACATCAATCAAGGCTTCCTACTAATCTTAAACATCTCGTCGGCATTTGACACTGTAAACCACAATATCCTCTTGCAACATCTCTGCACCTATGGAATCCCAGGAAAAGTACTAAAATGGTTCATTTCCTACCTCACAGATAAACACCAGCAAATTAAGATTGGACAAAATATCTCCACCCCTTACAAGCAGACCCAAGGAGTTTTTTATTTTATTTTTATTATTTATTACAGTTGCTTATATACCGCACTATTCGGCATCAGCGCGGTTTACAGTATAACAAAGTGACCAATACACACATTCTGTTTGGTTTTACATCGAACAGGAATATAAACTTGGATAACAGGGGCTGAACTATATACATGAACTATTTACATGAAATATGCTATATACATGAGGTAAAAATTCCTATACATGAGGTAAAAAATTCCTATAACATTCCTATAACATTGTTGAATTGCTCAATAAATGATGAATCCGTTTTGAATACTTGATACCTTGTGAGTATGTGCTGCAAAAGGGCGGTGATTCTTAGGTGGTGCTAACTAAATTCATCGCTGGTTGGGTAGTATTGGAGGAAGAGGTGATATTTGATTGCCTTCCTGAATTGGGTCAGGTCTGCTATAGCTCGAATGTCTGGTGGGAGTGCATTCCAACATTTGGGGACGTAAAGGCTGAAGGCCCTATTTGCTGTTGTATTATTGCATTTTGTCAAGGTCTTCGGGGTTGCTAATAAATTTAGGGCTGTTGACCTCCTAGCTCTGTTGGGGGGCACTGTATGGATGAGATCCGTAAGTGCTGTGGAGGAAAGGTGCTTGATTGCCTTGAATGAGAGGATTAATGTTTTGAAAATAATCCTTCCGTGTATAGGTAACCAATGAAGCTGTTTTAATATCGGAGTCACGTGGTCTCTTCTGGAGGCTCCATGAAGAATCCTTGCTGCAGCATTCATGGCCAGTTGTAGCGGGTTTAGTGTGGATTGCGGGAGACCTTGTAGGATGGAATTGGCAAAGTCAAAGTGCGGCAGGATCAGTGCTTGGTATATGGTCCGGAAATCATCTGGCTCCAGTAGGGAGCGCAGATGTCTGAGTGAACGGATTTTAAAATAGACCGCTTTGACAATGTTGCTTATATGACATTTCATGTCCAGATGTTGGTCTAAAGTGATCCCCAGGTATTTTATTGTTTCTTTGGTTTGTAATTCCGCTTCCTTTACCTTTATATGTGTCGGTGGGGTGAAGTCTGGGTCTCTAGCGATGGATCCACTCTCTCTGCTCTTCTTTTCAACCTCTACCTTCGACTACTCTGCACAATCATAAGATCTCACAACCTATACGTCCACATCTATGCCGATGATGATATATCTCCAGGAACAAGCAGGAATGAGTCTTCACATATGGGTACGTCGGTACCGATGGAGTCCGCGCGGAAACGCTTCCCAGCGTCCAATCAGAAAGCTTTTGGAAGCATCCCAACACGCCTGCGCGCTGCCTTCCCACCTTCCCAACTGCCTCTCCTCAGTTTTCGTTTTTCCGCAGAGCCGGCAGGACGTCCTCCTGTCACCGCAGAAAATTCTTCTTTTATTTTTTAGTTTTCTTGTGGTCGCGGCTGCCTTCCCCGACGCCACCTTTACCGTCGATTGTTTCTTTTTTCTTTTCTTGTAAAACTTTTTCCCTTTAAGGAATATATTTTTGTTAGTGTCTCACGGTTCTCAGGCCTTCTAGGCCTCTCCCTTTTTCCTCATGGAACCGCCAGCCACTTTCCCCAAGAAATGTACAAACTGTGGTGGTACAACTTTATTTTTAGACACTCACAATTGGTGTCTAACCTGCTTGGGTCCTGACCATTTTCCTCCGGAGCCCTCGGGCACCAGTATGGTGAGAAGTTTTCAACATCGAGTTCCCCTCGACACGCGGTCCCCCTCCAACTTCAGGGCACCGACCATATCTTCTGCACAGGATCAGGTAACCCAAAAACAGTCTGTTAAGACTAGCCAGTCCTCAAGCGGCACTTCTCATGCACAGCATAGAGATGCCTATGGCCTTGTCCTCGAGAATCCACTGGCTTCAAAACCCCGGTGGGAGTCTTCGGCCTCCAAAGCCTGTGGGGTTTCAGGTTGTTCCTGAGGTTCACCCCTCACAGAACATACCTGAGCCATGCCTGGTGGTGGCATCCGCTTCGAGCGGTACCGATACCCCGGCATCGGCACTGGTGTTGGATGAAACATTCCTCACCAATGATCGTCGTCTGGCGTCCTCGGTACCTACGGGCCCAGTGGATACGCTTCAGACCGACTTTCCAGTATCGGTATCGACACTGATACTAGTACCGACGTCGGTACCCTCCAGACGTGCATGGATAGACTCGCTTCCTTCGATGCCGAGTCTGGAATCGATCTCCAGTCTGGAGGACTGGGTATCGACTCGCCTTGGTACCGACTCCCATCGGTACCGAAGGCTCGGTTCCGATACTTCGGATCCGCAACTCTCGGTTCCTCCGACACCGTTAGAGTTGCCACCAGCTGGTATTCTTCCACCGGTATCAGATACGGTACAGAGATCGGTACCGATATCCACAGTACCATTACTGTCGGTACCTTCCATGCTTCTCTCTTCAGGCTCGCTTCCCTCGATGCCGAGTCTGGAATCGATCCCTAGCATGGACGATCTGTTACCGACTGTCGCTGGTTCTGACCTGCAGTACCAGCGACCACCATCTAAGGATCCCATACTGCACCATTCAGGATCTTCTATTCCTATATACTGGAATAGATCCCTCGGTGCCAACGCTAGTTCTTCATCAGATCTAGCCTATCCAAGGAAAGTTCCCTCTGGGGATCCTTCTTTCCAGACTTTCCTCCTGGATATGGCAAAATCACTTGCCATTCCTATTCCTGGACAAGATCCTACACAAGGGAATACAGAATACCTCTCTGTTCCTAGCGAAGCAAAGGAGAACATAATGCTTCCTTTGCATCATTCTTTGCAGGATCTCCTTCTACGAATGTGGGAAGCTCCTTTAAGGGTACCCCCACTTTCCAGAGCAACTGATCTCCTATATCAGGTGTCCCCCTCTCCAGGGTTTCAAAGGACTCAACTTCCTCATCATTCCATTGTAGTGGAATCAGCATTGAGGCGAGTGAAGAGTAATAAAAAGCACTCTTCTTGTCCGCCAGGTCGTGAGTCTAAGACACTAGATGCCTTTGGACGTCAAACCTTCCAGACATCCATGCTTTCAGCAAGAATTCTCATATTTTTTATATGGGTCTATCTCTTGAGGAGGTCACAAGCAAATTACATCTTTTGACTCCTTGTCTTCAAGAGCCCAAACAAGCAGACTATTCCTTACTGGTTAGTCATGCTCATAATATCTCTAGGTTTCTTACTCGTGCTTCCCTAGACTCCTTTGAGTCTGTTAGCAGGACTTCTGCTATAGCTATAGGGGCACGACGTAGAGCCTGGCTCCAAGCTTCAGGCTTGGACAAATGGGCACAAGAAAGACTGGGAAATACTCCTTGCACTGGAGAAAATCTCTTCAACAAGGAGTCTTTACTCCAGGTTACTCAGTTATCCACTGACTTTCCTGTTTCCAAGGGCTATTCTACACCGCCTTCTTTCCCAGTAGGTAGGAAATGTCCTACCAAACTTTCTTCCCCTAGGGGGAGAAGGTTTTGTCCATCATCTGCCCATCATACAGATGTTCCCAAACAGGGGAAACATTGCCCTGGTCTGAAGAATCTACAAACTCAACAGGGTCAACAAACCCAGCAGTCGCAGGGTTTCAAATAGATCATTGTCCCTCTTGGTTGCTGGTTAGGGTAGCAGTCTGCTTCTTTTCACTTGCAGTATCTGCACTAAATTTATCCTAACCTACCTAGATATCTCTTCATGAGACATCTTTTCTCTAAGAGTCTTACGATGATCATGCCCATACTTACCTCTCTTTCCTCCAAGAGGAAAAGGAAATCTGTTAACAACTATCAATAGTCAGTAGTTTCCCTGTATTGGCATGTATCATCTCACCTGTCTTGCAACTCTGTCTTACCTCCCTCTTACTACAACATTTAGTTTGTAAGAGTGACTTTTTTACATGGGTAAGCCCTTATGGTCCTCTACCTGTTCTACCGGGGGATTCTCCCTTCTGGAGTTGTCTTCCCCCTTGTTACCTTAGGGCAGCTCCTCAGACAATGGGAAGTCCTACCATGTCTGTTTCTTTTTTCCCAATCTAAAAAGAGGAGGGAAAAGAAATTCTCCATGCTGCCCTGATAGTTCCTGCAAATGCAGCAATTCCTAATGGTTAAACCACTGGTTTTGTTCACTACACAACCAGGGTTTCCCCTCCACTAGTGATCCTCCTAGCGTCAGTGCTAAGTCCCAAACAGGGATCAACCTCGTTTGGGAAACCCTATTATCACAGTTTGGTTGGTTACCTTCTATTCTTTTGCCCTTAGCAGAATAGCTGGTTACCTGCTGGCTTTCCACAGCCAGTTTTTAATTCTGACCAACCTGCAGCATGCTCTCTGCAACTCTACTAGAGTAGCTTTGCACTATGGGCCCTTGCTAGAGAGCATTAGTATCTGGCCTAGCAGATAACCCCAGATGGTTAAAAGGGGTTTCCCCAGTCATGTTTCATGCCTGGCAAGTATTCTCTACCCTTTCCATCTTATCTTAAAAATCTTTGAGGCATAAGCCTCAGGCCTTTTCATTACGTGAAAGCCTAAAGAAGGGCCAATTCCCTGGCTTGGCCCATATCTCCTGGGGTCTCCCGTCAGAGATAAATTCTTCACTGGCAGCTAGAGGACACCTAATACCCATCTTGCCCTCATAGGCGGATCACTAGGGTATCTTCCTCCAGAGGCCTCCTCTATCCAATCTCCATACTACAATTCTGGAGATATCTGGACTTCCTGTCTGCAGACTGCTGTTATCCTCTGCCATTTTCACGTAGGCCATCCTGGTTACTCAAGAGCTCAAATTCTGCAAAGAATTAAGCCGCCTTCTTGTCAGGGACACCTTCCTCTGACTATGCCAGTCATAACCAGGAGAAGAGGATATTTTTCCTATTTTATCTATTCAAGCAGGTATCAACCTTCTTGCTATTAGATAAATCTTTCTCTCTCCCTATAAGGGGGGGGATGGGGTTCTCTGGACATCTCTCCATCCATATACCTGGAGACATGTCTCTATATGCCTGCCTATTCATCTAGGTGTGTGTATGTATATATATAAAAATATAATATAGATAGATACCTAGATGAATAGGCAGGCGTATATATACTGATTATATCTGTGTGTCTTCTGCCCATATATGTGTATATATACCCTATATGTGTATATATTTAAATCTACATATATATAGATAGATATATAGATAGAGAGAGATATGTTGAGATATATTGTTAGATCTGTATCCATCTACTTATCTATCTGTCTGTTAGGATCAGATATCCTGACGTTCCTCTATGATCCTGACAGATGGGCACTAACCCTATCAATGCTGTACCAGCATACCTAGGGGACTACACCTAGAACCACTCCTGTGGTAATTAACCTTTTCAGGTTTAGGTACTCCTGAAGCTCTCCATGTACCTTTCTTTCCTAATTGACCCCATTTAGGAAAGACATTGTGGAGCTTCCGTTGCTCTAAAGCTTAGCGCTCCTGAGTCTGTCCTTACCTTTTTATCAGATACAAGGGTTTCCATACCCTTTCTCCCCTACATGGACTGATTCTAACCCCAGTCCAGTTGGGTCAGACTAAATTTTTCTCTTGGTCCTAAATTTATACAATTTTTGGACCAAAGCAGCTTAAGCTTTCCTTAATAGTACCTTCTGCGTTTCCGCTGAAGCTCTACCTCTTATACTACCCCAGTTTTCCTCGGGGGGCTATTTTTTCTCACCCTAAAGGGTTTTGACCTCCACTTATTTTTTGTTCTACTTTATTACCTCTACTTCTCAGTGAGGTATCCCTTGAGCACATTCACTGGCTCTTCTATCAGATCCATATGTAGCTCAGTGCACTTGTGCAATGCCAACAAGGGAGGCCCAGATTACAATATCTTATTACTAAATGCCTTCGATACAGGGTCTTCCCCTTTTGAAGCCCTCTACTAGCCAGCTGTTCCACAGCTCTTTTTCTGTATTCAACTCCTACCTTCCATCCTCAGGATGCCTGAGGTCCTGAGGAATAGCATGGCTCGTTCTAGACTTGCAACATGCTAGGACTCCCTCCGGGCATTTGAGCTTGGGAGTCCCCCATATGTGAAGACTCATTCCTGCTTGTTCCTGGAGATAGCACAGTTACTTACCTGTAACAGGTGATCTCTGGGAACAGCAGGAATAAATCTTCACAACCCACCCACCTCCCCTAGGAGTTGCATTTCTCTTTCTCTATCTTTCCCTTCCTTGCTCTCTCTCTCTCTTTGTCTCAGCTTTAAAACCCAACTGAGGAGAAGCAGTTGGGAAGGTGGGAAGGCAGCATCTCCAGGAACAAGCAGGAATGAGTCTTCACATATGGGTACGTCGGTACCGATGGAGCCTGCACGGGAATGCTCCCCAGCATCCAATCAGAAAGCTTTTGGGAGCATCCCTCGCGCCTGCGCGGTGACTTCCCGCCTTTCCCACTGCCTCTCCTCAGTTTTCGTTTTTCTGCGGAGCCAACAGGACGTCCTCCTGTCACCGCAGAAATTTTCTACTTTAAAATCCTTATTTTCTTGTTTTCTTGTGGTCGCGGCTGTATTTCCCGCCGATACCGGTACCGTCGGTGCTTTATTCTTTTCCTTTTCAAACTTAGAGAAATATTTCTCCTCAGTTTTTTGTTTTAACTTTTTTGGGCCTACCAGGCCTTTCCAAGATGGAGCCTTCTTCCCCTAAGAAGTGCCTTCACTGTGGAAACTTAGTTTTCTTTTTAGACTCCAATGCTTGGTGTCTAACCTGTTTTGGTCCTGACCCTTTTTCCCCTGATACTTCAGGCTATATGGTTGGGAGAAGACCTTCCCTTTTTCAAGTTTCCCTCGATAACGTTTTTTCTCCTAAGGTGAGGACACCGGTTTATTCTTCTCTCCAGGATCAGGTAACCCACAAACAGTCTGTTAAGACTAGCCAATTCTTGAAGGGTAAGTCTCATGCACAGCATGATGACGGCTCCGGCCTTGCCCTCAAGATCCCATTGGCAATAAAACCCCGGCGGGAGTCTTCGGGCTCCAAAGCATTCACGGGGTTTCAGGTTGTTCCTGGGGCTCACCCCTCACAGAACATACCTGAGCCGTGCCAGGGGGTGGTATCCGCTTCGAGCGGTACCGATAACCCGGCACCGGCATCGGTGTCTAGTGCTGCACTCTTCACCAGGAATCGTCATCTGGTGTCCTCGGTACCTTCGGGGCCGATCGATACGACCCAGATTGGCTTTCCTGTTTCCCAGCCATGCTCGGGGTTGATACCGGCTTCGAGCGGTACCGATACCCCGGTATCGGCATCGGTATCGAGTGTTCCACTCTTTACCTGGGATCGTCATCTGGAATCCTCGGTACCTTTGGGACCGATCGATTCGACACAGATTGGCTTTCCTATAACTTCACCGTGCTCGGAGTTGGTACCGACTTCGAGCGGTACCGATACCCCGACATCGGTGCCGGTGTCGAGTGTTCCTCTCGTCGCCGAGCATCATCTTCGAACGTCCTCGCTACCTTCGGTGCCGTTCGATGAGATTCCAATTGACTTTCACGTGTCAGCATCGCTGATACCACCACCAACGTCGGTACCTTCTAGACATGCATCGATAGACTCGCTCACTTCGATGCCGAGTCTAGAATCGATATCCAGTCTAGATGACTTGGTACCGACACGTTTCGGAACCGATCCATATCGTTATCGGCTGCGCAGTACCGAGGATATTCACCAAGGCTCTCTGGTTACCTCGGTACCGCTTCAGCAGCCCTCGATTACTGCTTCGATGACATTATCCCCGATACCTGCAGTTCCATCGGTGCCATCGATCCTTTCTATGCCTAGTTTGGAATCGATGCCAGGCACTGACTATGCAGTATTAACTGCCTCAAATCAGAACTGTCAGTATCACAGTCCATCGAGCAGGATTCTTTTTCTGCACCAGTCCACTATATCTTCTGGTGCTCAAGCTGCTCCTTCAACCTCAGCTTGCCCAGGATTAGTTCCTATTGGAAATCCTTCTTTTCAGAAGTTTCTCCTTGACATGGCAGCCTTCCTTGCCATTCCTATTCCTGGTTTTTTCTCTTGACCAAGATCCTGCAGAAAAGGAAAATATAATGCTTCCTTTACATCATTCTTTACAGGATCTTCTTCTGAGGATATGGGAATCACCCTTAAAGGTTCCTTTGCCTTCTACAGCCATTGACGTTCTGTATCAGGTACCTCCCTCTCCAGGGTTCCAGAAAAACCAACTTCCACATCATTCCATTGTAGTGGAATCAGCAATGAGGAAGGTAAGAAGCAAGAAGAAGCATTCTTCTTATCCGCCAGGTCGTGCATCTAAAGCACTTGATGCCTTTGGACGTCAAACCTTCCAAACTTCTATGCTGGCTTCAAGAATTATTTCATATATTTTTTATATGAGTCTGACACTTCAGGAGGTCACAGAGAAATTATCTCTCTTGTCTCCTTTTTTGTCAGAACCTAAGGCCTCTTGACTATTCCTTGCTTCTCAATCATAGCAGGAATATCTCTTGGTTCCTTTCTCGTGCTTCTCTAGACTCTTTTGAGTCTGTTAGCAGATCCTCTGCTATTGCCATTGGAGCACGTCGTACAGCCTGGCTGCAGGCTTCAGACTTGAGCAGATGGGCACAACATACACTGGGTAATTCTCCTTGTACTGGAGAAAATCTCTTCAATAAAGAGGCTTTACGTCAGGTTGCTCATTGCTCCACTGACTTTCCTAGTTCTGGAAACCGTCCTAAGCCTTCTTTTTTCCCCAGGGCGTAGGAAATGTCCTACCAAGCCTTCTTTCCCTAAGAAAAGAAAGTTTCATCCTTCCTCTGCCCATCCTCCAGATGTACCCAAGCAAGGGACATCTCATCCTCGTCTGAAGTCTCCAGACTCTAACCAGGCTAATCATCGCCAGCAACCATAGGTTCCTGTCTGTTGCAATCTACAGTTAACTACTTCTTACCAGAAGTTATTCTTCAATCCCTACACTGGTTTTTCTTTTCAGTATGCTAAGCTAGTCGGATATTTTTGTCCATGGGTTACTGAATTCTTCCTTTCTTTTCATTATAAAGGGAGATTACAATCATCCCATGATAGTTTCTGTCCCCACAGGGACATTTTTTCCTTCAGCTGACTTACCATATGGTACGTCACCTTCCAAGCCCCTCTCTTCCAGGGTTTCCCCTGCTCGAGTTGGTACCATACTGAAACACTTCTCTTTCTTTCCAGTGTAGACTTTTTGCTATCCTTCAATGCATGCTCTGAACAATTAATCAGACAGGGACGGGAATATCTCCGCTCCCTCTGTCTGTTTTTCCTCCCTGTTTTTATACAGGGAGATCCCCCTACTCTTTTGTTCAGTTGCTGTACAAGCAGAACTTCCAGTGCTTGCTTTACTGTATCTCCAGGAACAAGCAGGAATGAGTCCTCACATATGGGTACGTCGGAACCGACGGAGCCTGCGCGGGAAAGCTCCCCAGCTTCCCAGAAAGGAAAGCTTTTGGGGCCTCCCACAGCGCATGCGCGCTGCCTTCCCGCCTTCCTGACCAACTCTCCTCAGTTCTTCTTTTTCCGCGGAGCCAGCAGGTCGTGTTCCTGTCACCGCTGAAGTTGTTATTTTAATTTGTTTCTTTGGCCGTGTGTCTGCCTTCCCTGATTCCGGACCGGTACCGCCGGTCTTTTTTCTTTATTTCTTAAAAAAAACAAAAAAACATATCTTATTTTTCCCCACTTGGTGTGTTTGTTCTGTGAGGCCTCTAGGCCTTCACAGAATTCTCCCTCATGGAGAAACAAGCCTCTGGTTTTAAAAAATGCACCAAGTGTAGCGGTACTATATCAGTCATAGACACCCATGAATGGTGTCTTAAATGTTTGGGGCCTGACCACTCCATTCCGGATTGTCCATCCTGCTCTCTGATGTCCAAGCGTGGCTTACAGAACCGAGCAGCCAAGTTTCATATGCTGTTTTCTACAGATACTCCAGCATCAGCATCCTCCAGGTCTTCCTCTCCTGATGGATCTCAGGTAACCAAACATTCTTCCGGCAGGTCCTCAAAGGGCAAATCTCCCTCTAAGCATCGAGAGGCCCTTGGGCTTGACCCTGAGGACCCTGCCCCAGCCAAACAACCCCGGCGGGAAGCTCCGGCTTCCAAAGCTCCTCCTATGGGGTTACAGGTTGACATCGATGGCATGGCCTCGACCGATCACCTGTTAGACTGCTCTGGGGTACCGGCTCATACCGGTACCGACATCCAGGCAGTCGTGGCGTCTATGGATAATACCGTTCAATCCGTGCAGCAGGCCATAATGGCTTTTATTAAAGCTGCAACGCCCTCTGTACCGCACCAAGCGGTTCCGGTTCCGGTACCACACCAAGCGGTTCCGGTACCACAACCGATACCGGTACCCAGAGCATCCACTTCCACCAGGATACCGGTTCCAGTTCCCGGTTCCGGGGTTTATCCTGATACCGATCCGGTTCCGGGTACGCCCGATGTGGATACCGGTCGATACGCGTATCGATCTTTGGAAGCTAATAGACGATACTTCGAGTCTTCTGATGATTCCGATACCTCAGAAGACTCTGCTGAAGTATCTCTTACTCTTCCTGAGGAGCCCTCTTCTCCAAAGAGGAGAATGTATCCTCCAGAGGATTTGTCCTTTCAAGACTTCATTCTCGAACTAGCCAAGGGGCTCTCAGTTTCAGTAACCTCTGAAAAAGAACCTAGAGCAAAAAAATTAGATATTTTGGGATACTCTAAGGTTCCCAAAGAGGCAGTCACCTTGCCCATCCATGAAATTCTTCAAGAACACATGATGGACTTATGGGAGACTCCTCTCACCTTATCTCCACATTCTCGTCGTTTGGACACCATGTATCGTGTCCCTCCTTCTCCTGGTTTTCAAAAAACTCAGCTTCCTCACCACTCTATTGTGGTACAGTCAGCTATGAAAAGGATAAAGAGTACCAAAAGACACTCTTCCACTCCCCCAGGAAGAGAATGTAGGACTTTGGATGCTTTTGGTAGGAAAATCTTCCAAGCCAGTATGCTTATTGCCAGAATCAATTCATACAGCCTCTATATGGGCATGTTTCTGAAGGAAATTGCACTGAAGATACGCCATTTCCTCCCCTTTATCCCAGAGGATAGGAAGGAGGAATTCCTTCTTTTGTTAAAGCATACCCAAAATGTTTCAAAGTTCTCCAACAGAGCTGCCTTTGACTCCTTTGAGGGTGCTAGCAGAGCCTCAGGCATTGCCATAGCTGCTCGCAGAATTGCTTGGCTCCAGGCCTCTGACCTAGAACCCTGGGTCCAAGATGGGTTGGGCAATCTGCCCTATACAGGTGAAAATCTGTTTGGCAAGGAGTGGCAAATCAAAGCCACTCAAATGGATGCAGAGAATGCTGCTTTAGATAGACTTTCTAAGTCTACCTCTACCCCTGCCAAGAAAAAATCTTTTAAGAAGCCTTTCTACAAAAAGACCAGATTTTTCCACAAATACTGGCCAACAATCTTCCCAAGTTCGCTTTGCTCCTAAGCGTCAGCAATCTAAACAGGCCAGGGCAAAACCTGCAGGGACTGCTACAGTTCAGCAGTCCCAACCTCCTCAGGGTTTTTGACTTACTTCTAGAGAACTTAACTTTTCTGGCTCTACAACAGCCAGAGCCTCTCACCATTCCAGGAAGATTAACTCATTTTGCTCCCAGATGGGAGCAAATCGCATCAGAACAGTGGACCCTCTCTATCATCAGAAAGGGCTACAAACTACATTTCTCCAGCCTTCCTCCCCATACCATGGTGAGACATTTCAATTCTCCCCATCTCTCCTGCACCTGTTGGGTCAGGAGGTGACCACCCTTCTTGCCCAAAGGGCAATAGAAGAGGTTCCTCTTCTTCAAACAGGGGTCAGGGTTTTACTCCCCTTATTTTCTCATTCCCAAGAAAACAGGGGGATACAGACCCATTCTGGATCTGAGAGAATTGAACAAATTTCTATGCAAGGAGAAATTCAAGATGCTCTCTCTAGGTACTCTCCTTCCATACCTGCAGAGTCAGGATTGGCTTTGTTCTCTAGATCTAAAGGATGCGTACACGCATATACTCATCCATCCATCCATCCCACAGAAAATTCCTACGGTTTCTGTTCCAAGGAAAACATTTCCAGTACAGAGTACTCCCCTTCGGTCTAGCCTCTGCTCCAAGAGTGTTTACCAAATGCATGTCAATAGTGGCTGCATTTCTACGCACCCTGGGAATTTTTGTTTTCCCATACCTGGACAACTGGCTCATCCGAGCTCCATCTCAGTCCGAGGCTCAGACTTCCCTGGACCACACCAGACGCATACTGCAGTATCTGGGACTTGTCATCAATCTGCCAAAGTCTCAACTCACCCCTGCTCAGTCCCTAGAATTCATAGGGGCCTGGCTAGATACCACCACTGCAAGGGCCTATCTTCCTCAAGCCCGTTGCCACTGTCTAGTGCACTTGGCCTCTCAAACCCAGTCCAGAAACCACTTGACTGCCAGGGAGATGCTACAACTGCTAGGCCACATGGCATCCACAGTTCATGTGGTGCCTTATGCTCGCCTGCATATGAGAGCAGCTCAATGGACTTTGTCCACCCAGTGGACTCAAGCATCAGGAGCTCTCTCAGACCAAATAGCAACCTCAAAACGTCTCTTTTGGTCTCTCCAATGGTGGATGTCCACCCAAAATCTGTTGTTGGGGGCCCCCTTCCAACCTTTGTTACCCCAAGCAACCCTCACAACAGATGCCTCCCAAATGGGTTGGGGAGCTCATCTCCAAGACCTCTCCACTCAGGGCACTTGGTCTCCACAGGAGACCACCCTTCATATCAACCTTTTGGAACTGCCAGCAATTTTCCTTGCTCTCAAGGTCTTTCATACCCTCCTCAACAACATGACAGTCCTTGTTCATACCGACAATCAAGTAGCCATGTTTTACATAAACAAACAAGGAGGGACTGGCTCTCTGTCGCTTTGCAACGAAGCTCTAAGATTGTGGGCCTTCGCCAGAGAGCATCAAATCCATCTCCTGGCAGTATACCTCCCAGGAATCCAAAACTCTTGGGCAGACAGACTCAGTCGAGTTCTGCTTCCACACGAATGGTCCCTGCACATGGATCAGGTACTCAGAATCTTCCAGGAATGGGGAACCCCAGACATAGACCTATTTGCAAGTCCGTGGAATGCCAAACTTCCCCGGTTCTGTTCCAGAATTCCGTGTCAGGGAGCTCAGGCCAAGGATGCCTTCCTCCTTCATTGGGGTCAGGAATTCCTCTATGCCTTTCCACCCATTCCTTTGATTCCCAAGACTCTGTTCAAACTTCAGAGGGACCAAGGATCTATGATCCTCATAGCTCCACGCTGGCCACGCCAAATGTGGTACCCTCTACTTCTGCATCTCTCCTAAGCCTCCTCCCTGGACTTGGGAGCTGCCCCAGACCTTCTGTCTCAGGAGGAGGGGACTTTGTGGCACCCAAACCCCAAGTCCCTTCACCTCAGAGCTTGGTTACTGAAGGCCTAGACCTTCAAGACTCCAATCTTTCTCAGCAAGTGAAGGATATCCTCCATGCCTCTAGGAAACCTTCCACTAGGCGTTCTTACGCTTTTAAATGGAAAAGATTTTCCATTTGTTGTGCTCAAAAGGGTCTTGACCCTTTAGCACTACCTTTAAATTCTTTACTGGAATATCTCCTGCATATCTCTCCAATGCAGGCCTTAAAACGAATTCAGTAAGGGTCCATTTGAGCGCTATTGCAGCATCCCTTAAAAACCTCTCAATGGACAACCTGTTTCCTCTCATCCTCTTATTGCAAGATTTATGAGAGGCCTAACTTTAACTAAGCCTCCCATTCGCCCTCCTCCGGTAGCATGGGACTTAAACTTCGTTCTTGGTCAGCTTATGAAGCCACCCTTTGAACCCTTAGCCACTACCTTCTTGAAATTTCTTTCTTGGAAGGTTATTTTCCTCATTGCAGTCACCTCAGCTCGCCGTATCGGTGAACTGCAAGCCCTAGTGGCTAATCCCCCTTATACAAGGTTTCATCATGATAAGGTGGTCCTTAAGACTAATCCCCACTTTATGCCTAAAGTGGTCTCCCTTTTCATCTTAATCAAGAGGTATATCTACCTGTCTTTTTTTCCGGCTCCTCATGCATCCAGTGCAGAGAGGAACCTTCATACTCTGGATTGTAAAAGAGCTCTTGCCTTTTACCTCCACAGGACACAGCAACATCGAAAGTCTTCTCAGCTTTTTCTTGCTTTTGATCCTTCAATTGGATTGCTCAGTGTATCACTTTTGCTTACCAAAGTAAGAACCTTTCTCTGGAGGGCCATGTCACAGCTCACAATGTGAGAGCCATGGCCACCTCTATGGCTCATCTTCACTCTGTATCCATCGATCAGATCTGTCGAGCAGCCACCTGGGCCTTGGTTCATACCTTTACAGCCCATTACTGTTTGGACAAGGACTCCCGCCGGGATTCCTTGTTTGGTCAGGCTGTCCTCAGACACCTGTTCCATTCTTAATCAACTCCTGCCCACCTTCCCTGTATGGATGCCTGAGATCCATAGGAAGATGAGGACCCCTTCTGGGTCTCATACCCTTGGGGGGGGGATCTCCCCGGCATCTTAGCTAGGGAGTCCCCATATGTGAGGACTCATTCCTGCTTGTTCCTGGAGATAGCACAGTTACTTACCTGTAACAGGTGATCTCTGGGAGCAGCAGGAATTAGTCCTCACAACCCACCCACCTCCCCTAGGAGTTGTATCTCTCTCTCTCTCTCTATCTTTCCTTTCTCTCACTATTGTCTCAGCTTTAAACTCGAACTGAGGAGAGTTGGTCAGGAAGGCGGGAAGGCAGCGCGCATGCGCTGTGGGAGGCCCCAAAAGCTTTCCTTTCTGGGAAGCTGGGGAGCTTTCCCGCGCAGGCTCCGTCGGTTCCGACGTACCCATATGCGAGGACTAATTCCTGCTGTTCCCAGAGGTCACCTGTTACAGGTAAGTAACTGTGCTTGCTTGCAAGTTACTTTCAACTATCTTGCATGATACTACTCACTGCAGGTTATCTTCTTCTTGCCATATCCTTTCCTAGGATGTGGCACCACATCTGACTGCTGTCAGTTTATCTCATAATTCTCCTGCACAATGCTCTCTGCAATCTTCAGAGAAGCTTTCCACTATGGGCCCTTGCTGTAGAGCATTGAACTTTGTCTCTGAGGGTTTTCCATATAATAGGAAAAACGGATATAGTCATCCATGGCTATATAGGTTCTTTATACCCTCTTGTCTCCTATTGTGATAGAGAAGACAAGCTTTTCCTGCGTGAATGTCCAAGGAGTTCCCAATCTGGCAGGAATCTACCCCTTTTTTCCTTACAGCTTGGCATTATCTTTTCAACTCCACTTGGACAACGCATACTCTTTTACTGTACATGATACCTCTGAGTCCCTTGACTGGGTCCTCCTGGTGTTTTAGTCTATGCATTTTCTTGTCCTCTGGACATATCAGAGTCCAAAAGTACTCCTGACGTGCTCTTACCAGACTGCTATTATCCTCTGTTTTTCACGCAACCATACTGGTTATTCCACTGAATTACATTCCTGCACCACAGAAATAGATTCTCTAAATATCCTCAGGTGGTTTTCACTCCCTTATTAGATGAATTTTTTCCCATCACATTCCCCATGTGAATGTTTTTCTGTGGTTCAGTTGCAGACATGTATTCTCAGAGTCATATTCCTGTATGTATATGTCATATACATACATATTTTTGTAATCTGTATGGGCATAAGCCATGCCTATATATATATATAATGTGCCCTTTGGGAGATGTCCATAGGACACTAGGTATTACCTACTATCTCCCTACCTGTCTGTGCGATAACGATTTTACCTTCTTAAGAGGCCCAGACAGTCAACTTGCCTATTCCCATACGGCTCAGTAAGTGGGGAGCGGTTATACACACAATTACTGCGGTGACGTCAACAGCTTCTATTTTTGTGTTAGATCTCCCTATCCATGAAGTATCACACTTCATTGTCTTCCTATCTCTTACCAGCTAGGAATGACGGTGTACATCTTCAGTATTTCTGAGTACACTTCTGTTCTCCTTGGGAATAGGGTTTTTTTTCCATACCCCCTCTTCCCTTCCGGACTGGGCTAATTCTCCAGATTGGTCAGTCTTCTTCTTTTAGTCCTCAATGTTAATAACTCTGTATCTAAAAGAGTTTTCAGCTTTTTCCCCATAAAGCTTTCCATTGAAGACCTGCCGTTCTTCTCCTGTCCCAGTTGACACCTGGGTCACCTGCCCATTCCTGGTTTGGAACTTCATCCTCACTGCTGTGAAGTTACCTTGAAGATTCGGTTACTGCATCTACAGTACACTCCATCACAGTTCTACTTCCTACAATCCAGTAGGTAAGCTCTATATTGTACTAGTTCATTTAAATATTTAATGATACTTGACATACTTTCTAAAGACTCCTCTCTCCTGTAGTCTTTAGATTTGCTGTTCCCTGCAGCTCTTCTCTATTCAACTCCTACCCCCCATCCCTCAGGGGATGCCGGGGATCCAGATTTGGGAAATGCCGTCCTGTCCCAGGAATACGCATTTTATGGGATCTCCCCTGGCATCCACAGCTAGGGAGTCCCCATATGTGAAGACTCATTCCTGCTTGTTCCTGGAGATAGCACAGTTTACTTACCTGTAACAGGTGATCTCTGGGAACAGCAGGAATTAGTCTTCACAACCCACCCACCTCCCCTAGGAGTTGTATCTATTTATCTCCTTTCCTCTTTCTCTCCTTCTGTCTCAGCTATGAAACTCAACTGAGGGAGGCAGTGGGAAAGGCGGGAAGTCACCGCGCAGGCGCGAGGGATGCTCCCAAAAGCTTTCTGATTTGGATGCTGGGGAGCATTCCCGTGCAGGCTCCGTTGGTACCCGACGTACCCATATGTGAAGACTAATTCCTGCTGTTCCCAGAGATCACCTGTTACAGGTAAGTAACTGTGCTACGCAGGCGTGTTGGGATGCTTCCAAAAGCTTTCTGATTGGATGCTGGGAAGCGTTCCCGCGCGGACTCCGTCGGTACCGACGTACCCCATATGTGAAGACTTATTCCTGCTGTTCCCAGAGATCACCTGTTACACTTAAGTAACTGTGCTTTATGGGCCAATCAACATACACCAACCCACACAATCTGCCCACTCAGAATGCTTCACAGACATAACTAACTGGCTGAAAGATTACCTTCATATCAACTGTAACAAAACAGAGGCCTTCTACATAACAAAATATACTACCTTTGCCCCACCCTCCAACCTTACATTGAACAACACAACAATCAAAACGCAGACTGAAGTCTGGTATCTAGGGTCACCCTTGATCAACACTTCACTTTAAAAGCCCACATCAGCAAAATCACCAAGACAATCTACTTCAAAACAGACACTACAACGCCTCTGACCACTCCCTAAACTGACAGACATCTGGACTGTCCTGCAAGCATCTATAATACCCCACCTGGATTACTGCAATGCTATCTGCCAAAGCCTGCCGCAGTCCACACTTCTCCCATTGCAAACAGCTCTCCACTCAATAGGAAGGACCCTACAAGCAGCGACAAAGGATCATGTCACCCGTATACTCAAACAGTAACACTGGCTCCCATTACAGAGCCAAATAAAATTCAAAACTCTCATCCTAACCCACAAAGCAATTCACACCAACTCCCCCATACACCTACACAAGCTTCTTCAGACAACCAAGCAACTCTAATCTAGATGGACCTCCACTATGAACATCTTGGTCATCCCCCATCTTAGAACCAAATCTAACCAGCAAGCATGTAAACAGCAGTCCAACTGTACGCACCCTCTATATGGAACACACTCCCAGACCATCTCAAACATCACAGATCTCAAAACCTTCAAAAAACATCTGAAAACACACCTATTCAGCAAGCACTCCCCCTTAACATAGGCCAGTTGAATGCACCTGCACACAGTCTAAGTCTATATAGTGTTAATAGTCTGACTGTATATAGTTATAAATTCTTATGTAAAAACTGCTGTTGTATATAGTTGAAGATGCTGTTACATTGTATTTTCTCTGTTGTTCGATGTAGACTGCATTGACCTGATGAAAGGCGGTATATAAATATAGCTAGCTAAATAAATAATCCCTCATCACAGTTGGTTGTGAGGTTATTTTGACTTGATGCCTATCTGATGATATGATATTATTTATACATGATATGACTTCATTTTTATCTTCTGTTGAATTTTATTCTTTTATAATTTCATTTTGATATTTAATTACTTTTTTCCTTGTATTGTCTCTATATTAAGTTGAGATAAAAAAATGCAATGTGTGCCTTCGAGTCAGTCCTGACTCCTGGCGACCCAGAAGCTCCTGGGTTTTCTTGGCAGTGTCACCTGAAGTAGATTGCCAGGCCTGCCTTCCGAGGCAGTGGAGGGTTAAGTGAGTTGAGATAAGTATGGTTCAAATTCTAACACGTGTCTTTTAGGTTTTTATTGTTATTTTTTATATCTCATGATTTGTAAGTTATACATTTTTAGTTGTTTGCATAGTTGTTCTCTTTGAGGTTCCCCTGACAAAGGCTCAGCCAAAACCCGGCTGTGTTTGGGGTCTTTATAAAGGACCATTTAGTTTACTTCTCGCCTCCTTTTTTGCATCTTGCTAAACCAGTCTAGGACCCAACCGCTCTCTGTTTAAGAACCAGCCTTGCCAACATTCAGAATCAACCTCATCTTTAGCTCGGCTGTTGGTAGTGGTTTCTGCTCTACTAAATCCAGCAGCTCTGCTACCTTGTTTATAGTTGCACATTTGAGGAAGTATTTATTTAGACAGTTTTTGTATACCACCTTAGCCTTCAATCAAAGTGGTCACAACACAATTGTGGGATACATTTAACATGAGGGGATGTGAGACACATGCACTAATACTTACAGGGAACATGGGCAATGGAGGGTTAAGTGGCTTGCCCAAGACCACAAGGAGCACCTGTGGCGCTAGAAACCCCAGTCCTTCCGGCCCAAGGTTGCTGTCCTCTAGTGGGATTTGAACCACTGGACCTTCCAGCCTGTGGTACCTTGCCCCAGCCACTAGGCCATAGTGGATATGGAAGGGCAAACTAGATATAAAATAACGGCAGAAAAATGATTGCAGAGAAAGACCAGATGAGCTATTTTTCTCCTTTTTTGAATGCTGTTCTGAAGTACAGTGGTATGCAAAAGTCTGGAATCACTTGTCAGTTTTGCGTTTTTCGTACTTTCTAACTTTATTTTTTTAAATTTGCATTAGCCCAGCATATTCATCTTTCTACTACCACGTTAAAAGGGATACATTTGACTCATTAGAGTTGAATTTTTTTTGCATTCCTTGCTTCCAATTATAAATACTTTACAGACACTGGGGATAGCTACTGCGATTTTTTGTGGATCCTGCGTCAAAACTGGATCGAGATTGATCAGAAATAACGTGTGTATATTGAATAATCAGGAGGCTGGTTTTACTGACCAATCACAATGCAGATATCTAGCCAACAGTGCAGCTATAAAAACATGCAGAATTTTTGAATTTCATAACGCTTTCTGGATCGACTATGAAGATGACTCAGACCCTGATGTTGGAGGAGCGTGTTTCGTGTGTCCTTTATGAGCAAGGAAGGATTTTCAAGCTGTCAGCCAGGAAAGTTGACTGCAGTCAGAGCGCCGCTGTTAAGATTGTACAGAAGAAGAAAGAAATGGGTTCAGTGGTGGACAGGCCTCGGTCAGGTCATCCACGTGCATCAGTATCACACCAGAACCCGCGCACATACGACACATTTCACTGACTAATCGCAAGTTGACCTCTCCTCAGCTACTTTGAGAGTGGTCAGACAAGAGAGTCAGTGTCAGTTCATCAACAGTTTCGCCGGTGCCTGCAGTTTGGTCTCCAGGCTGCAAAGCACGGAATAAGCCACTGATGACTGACATACAAAGGGCGTAACTGAATTGTGTGGGCGAGAAAGCACTCAACCTGGTCGACTGAAATGTGGGAAAAGGTGTTATTCAGCGATGAAAGCACCTTCTGCCTGTTTGGTAACCAGGCCCACACCTATGTGAGGAGATTTTCCTGGAGAGGAATTCAAGCCTTAGTGTCTCAGCCTCACTGTGAAGCATCCTTTGAAGTCATGCTCTGGAGCTGCATGGCTGCCAGGGGCTTTGGACATCTTCACATCGTCAATGGAATGGTCAAACGGGGCCAAGTACATCACCATACTGCAAACGTGCATGGTGCCATCAGCAAACCAGCTGTTTCCTGGCCAGTTCCTGTTTCAAGATGACAATGCACCCTGCCATCGCTAAAGACAGGTGATCAACTGGAAGCAGTGGAACAACATCAGGTCAATGGACTGGCCTGCCCATTCTCCAGATCTGATCCAATCGAGAACCTGTTGCAACAAGGTGGCCTTGGAAATATCCAAGAGGCATCCGACATCAGTGTGAGCTGATTGAGTCACTCATTGCAGCTTAGAACCGGTTGTCACCAACGATCACCTTGTCAGACTGGTTCATTCAATGCCGACAAGGTGCAGTCAGGTGATCAACAACAAAGGGTGGCCCATCAAATACTAAGGCCATCGCTGACACATAAAACGGCTTTTTTCAAGGCCACATACATTAATTTGAAGAAAACCTGGCGTGCGTCCATAATATTTTTAAAGCATACTTAAAATAATATATCGTTGGCCAACGATGTACATTATGCGATTTTCACAGAAAATCTATCACCAGGACAACTATGGGGAACAAACTCAGAAAATAAGTGCCAAACCAATACTAAAAGTTGGCCCTAATAGCCAATTCTATCACTTATGAGATACACAGAAAAAGCCACTGGGAGGAAAAAAATTGATATAAGGCCACGAAGTTGAAAAACGTCAATTTTACAAATGAATTCCAGACTATTTTGCACACCACTGTACTCTTGCTTTGCCATTGTCATACTGAAGCTATCCCCTAGGGGAGCACGCATATGTGCCAGTGATTATGTCACTGAAGCTTCTGATTGTTTCTTTCTCTGTCTCCATCATCTGCTGGAAGGGGGATATAACCCACTAGTCTGGACTGGTCTAGCAGGATTCCAGGAAAGGAAATTAATGGTAAGTAAAATTTCACTGCTCAGGAAATACCTTTTCATGGAAAGGTTCATGGATGCCTGGTGTGCTCTCCCAACGGAGGTATGTGGTAATAATAACTGTGATAGCATTTAAAAACATATTAGGCATACAAAGAGGATCCTTATATGGCAAAAGAATGTTACCAAGCAAACTTCAAATAACTTCAAAAATAGAAGCGGATGACCTACATGGAGCAGCAGATACAACTCTAGCCACCTTACTGGGCAGATAGATGGAACATGCTGGTCTTTATCTGCCATTGTTTATTATGTTTATGTAGATGTTTGTTTTGCCTTAATTCAATATCTAATCAATTGAATAGTCAAGACTTGCCCTATGCTGCACGGAAGATTACTTTTTCGTAAGAGGAGGGTGGTGAAGTGTGGAGGCCAGTTTTTTGTGGGGCAAAATATGATTCTGTGAAGGAAGTCCTGGAATGGAAGGGGCGAGTGTGGAGTATGCAATTGAGATTTCGGTATCTGAGTATCCAGGTATTTCTGTCTGAATCACATAGCACTGCCAGTTTCAAAGTTTCTTTGTATATAGTTCCCTGTTTTGTCCTGCTATTTTATTTTGGCAAAGTTACAAGGAAAGAGCCTTCATATATTTAATCCTTTCTAGGAAAATCGTGTGGCAGTCCAGGAGAACTAATCAATGGTGGTGTTGCTTTAGAAGATAATTTATTTGGTTCTACAGCACATTTTTTTGTAATCCAGGGTAAGTGTCTAGTTTTATTTTTTATGTATTGGCTAATTTTAAACTGTTTACTTTATGAATTAGGAATTGTGCTTATTTTGTTTTTTGTTCTTGCTTGAAAGAGCATCTTTATCACATTCACAATATGTCTTTAATAAAATGAGTTGAACGAGAATTAATAAAGTAGTTGGATAAAAATGATACCATTTCAAGTTTTATTTATTTGTTTGTTTATTTAGACATTTATTTATTTAGGTATACAAACAAACAAATGCATTTTCTATATCGCCCCTTCCAGAGATCAGGGGCGGTTTACATTTACACAAACCATATGCATGGAACAATTATTATAAACCATAATGGTATAACTATGTACAGATACATAAGAACAAGAAAACGGTTAAAGCCATTAACTTTGTACAGAACACTTTCTGGATCAGGAAGTTAGAGGGAGGCTTTTAAACAGTATACTTATTTGTAGGTTACATATGAGCAGAGGTAACAATTATGCATTAGTCCAATCTCCAGGAACAAGCAGGAATGAGTCTTCACATATGGGTACGTCGGTACCGACGGAGCCTGCACGGGAATGCTCCCCAGCATCCAATCAAAGCTTTTGGGAGCATCCCTCGCGCCTGCGCGCTGACTTCCCGCCCTTTCCACTTCTTCTCCTAGTTTTCGTTTTTCCGTGGAGCCGGCAGGACGTCCTCCTGTCACCGCAGAAACTTTTTTCTTTAAATACTTCATTTCTTGTTTTCTTGTGGTCGCAGCTGTTTTTCCCGCTGACACCGGTACCACTGGTGTTTTTTTTTCTTTCTTTTTTTCTTAAACTCAGAGACTTTTCCCTCTGTTTCTGTCTTAACTTTTTGGGCCTACAAGGCCTCTCCATCATGGAGCCGCCTTCCCGAAGAAGTGCCTTCACTGTGGACCCACAGTCTTCTTTTTAGACTCCCGTTCCTGGTGTCTAACCTGGTTGGGTCCTGGCACTTTTTCCCCTGATCCATCAGGCTGCAATGCTGAGAGAAGACCTTCCCTCTTTCGAGTTTCCCTCGATAACCGTTTTCCCTCCTGCAGTGAGGGCACCGGGTTTTTCTTCTCTACAGTTAAGGTAACCCACAAACAGTCTGTTAGAACTTGCCAATCCTGGAGTGGTAGTCCTCATGCCACGCATGATGACGGCTCCGGCCTTGCTCTCAGACCCCATTGCATTAAAACCCCGGCGGGAGTCTTCGGGCTCCAAAGCATTTCAGGGGTTTCAGGTTGTTCCTGGGGCTCATCCCTCACAGAACATACCTGAGCCGTGCTCAGGGTGGTATCCGCTTCGAGCGTTAACCGATGCACCGGTGTCGAGGTGTCCCACACTCTCACCAGGGATCGTCAGTGGGCGTCCTCCCGTACCTCCGGGTACCGATCGATATACCGTTCGCAGATTGACTTTCCTGTTTTCTAGCCATGTTCGGTGGTGGTACCCGCCTTTGAGTGGTACCAATACCCCGGCATCGGGCACCGGTGTCGAGTGTTCCACTCGACACCAGGGATCGTCTTCTGGCATCCCTACTCCGGTTCCTTTGGGACTCGGATCGATACGTTCCATTAAATTGACTTTCCTGTAATCTAAGCCATGGGCACTTGGGTGGTATCTGCTTTTGAGGCGGTACCGATACCCCGGCATCTTGCAAACGCGTGTCGAGTGTTCCACTCTTCACCAGGGATCGTCATCTGGCGTCCTCGGTACCTTCGGGACCGATCGCTACGACCCAGAGTGACTTCCCCTGTATCATCAATCGCCGGTACCGACCACGAGACGTCGGTGCAACTCTAGACATGC